>JAJOOO010004993.1:0-77831 GCA_029582685.1 Solanum piurae
TAATATAAAGAGAATGATTGTTCTAAGGTTAATATATTGAGATCTCTTCACAATTAGTTAGATAGAACTTGAAATCTGAAAATGAAAAATGCAAGGGGCTAATAATTTCGAGAAAAATATACGACTACATCATCTATTTTTTTATTTAGTGTCCGATATTCATATTGACGTCTGACTAATTCAGATTCACAGTAGTCTACCAATAATTCTTTCATACTTCAAATTCCTACCAAAGACATTTAGTTAAAAAAGAAGTAACTTCATTTACTGCACCACATTCTTTATCCTATATATATACAACGAAATGACTAATCTTATAAAATATTTCGATCTGAAATAACTTTCTCTATCCCATCCTCATCCTCACTACCAACCAACCAACCAACCCCTAAAAATAAATTTAAAAACATCACCCTAATGAAAAATTAAACTAACCATTTCCAATTTTGAAAAGAAAATACATTCATCCAATCAAAATTTTAGATATTTTTTATTTATCAAATTTGTAGGTCTACCAAACCTCAATTTAATCCAATCAATTTTTCAGATCTGAAACAAATCTTAGCCGTCCATTTCCATCATAGAAGCCTATTTATACCACTCACCTCCGTCCCTTATTCCTTGCAACACTCTTCTTCTTCCTTAAAACCCAAAGGAAGAAAAGAAAATCGCCTCTTTCTCTCAATTTCATCTCAAATTCACCCATTTTCTCTCAGTTTTTCTCTTATACTCGTCTTACCCATGGCTCTACTTGTTGAGAAGACCACCTCTGGCCGCGAGTACAAGGTGAAGGACATGTCCCAGGCAGACTTCGGCAGGCTCGAAATCGAGCTTGCCGAAGTTGAAATGCCTGGTCTCATGGCTTCCCGTACTGAATTTGGCCCTTCACAGCCCTTTAAAGGTGCAAAGATCACTGGATCTCTGCATATGACTATCCAAACTGCTGTCCTTATTGAAACCCTAACTGCTTTGGGTGCTGAAGTTAGATGGTGTTCTTGCAACATCTTCTCAACTCAGGATCATGCTGCAGCAGCCATTGCACGTGACAGTGCTGCTGTTTTTGCATGGAAAGGTGAGACTTTGCAGGAGTACTGGTGGTGTACTGAGAGAGCACTTGATTGGGGTCCAGGTGGTGGACCTGATCTGATTGTTGATGATGGAGGTGATGCTACACTCTTGATTCATGAGGGTGTAAAGGCAGAGGAGGAGTTTGCTAAGAATGGGACAATCCCAGATCCTACTTCTACTGATAATGTTGAGTTTCAACTTGTGCTTACTATTATTAAGGAGAGCTTAAAAACTGATCCTTTAAGGTACACTAAGATGAAGGAGAGACTTGTTGGTGTTTCTGAGGAAACTACCACTGGTGTTAAGAGGCTTTACCAAATGCAGGCTAATGGAACTTTGCTTTTCCCTGCTATTAATGTTAATGACTCTGTTACCAAGAGCAAGGTATGTGTGTTTTGCTTACTCTGATTTTGTTACTTGTGTTTCAAATCTGTGTTGATTTGTTGTGTGAATTACTGTTTGAAATACAGATCTTATATGAATAGTTGATGATTTTGGATCTAATACAGAGGAACTTAATGATGGGTTGATCTGTATTAGTATTATAGTATCAGTGATTAGTAAATAAGACATGAAAGATTTGATTTTGCTTCATTACTCATGTTGTTGGTTTGCTTGGTGGAAGGGATTATTTGCCTTAGTCGACTTTAGTAGCTTAAAGTTCACCAATTGGAAGATTCTAACTTGAATTAGAGAGATATTTATGTACTAATAGGAACATATTTCATTTGATCTTTCTTGTTAAGCTGATACTAGATGATTTCTTATATGTCTGATCTTGGTACAATTTTCCACTTACTAATATGCTGAAGAATTGCAGCTGTGATTAGGTTAGATATGTCTACTTATATATGTCGTATATGTGGCTAATGGAAGTTTGATTCATTTCAAGTAAAGACTTGGTAGCAAGTAAAGATCTTTACCTTAATTGTTGGAGATGCTTGCTGCATTAGATCTTGTTTAGATAAGATAATGTTGGCTTATGGACTGATAGTTGTATTGATCTTTTTGGTGTTCCAGTTTGACAACTTGTATGGATGCCGCCACTCACTTCCCGATGGTCTCATGAGGGCTACTGATGTTATGATTGCTGGAAAGGTTGCCCTTGTTGCTGGTTATGGAGATGTCGGCAAGGGATGTGCTGCTGCCATGAAACAAGCAGGTGCCCGTGTTATTGTGACTGAGATTGACCCAATCTGTGCTCTCCAGGCTACCATGGAAGGCCTCCAGGTTCTTCCTCTCGAGGATGTTGTTTCTGAGGTTGATATCTTTGTGACCACCACTGGTAACAAGGACATCATCATGGTTGACCACATGAGGAAGATGAAGAACAATGCCATTGTCTGCAACATTGGTCACTTTGACAATGAAATCGACATGCATGGTCTTGAGACCTTCCCTGGTGTGAAGAGGATCACAATCAAGCCTCAAACCGACAGATGGGTTTTCCCAGACAGCAAGAGTGGCATCATTGTCTTGGCCGAAGGTCGTCTCATGAACTTGGGATGTGCCACAGGACACCCCAGTTTTGTGATGTCCTGCTCTTTCACTAACCAAGTCATTGCCCAACTCGAGTTATGGAATGAGAAGAACAGTGGCAAATACGAGAAGAAGGTGTATGTTTTGCCAAAGCACCTCGACGAGAAGGTTGCTGCCCTTCATCTTGGAAAGCTTGGAGCCAAGCTTACCAAACTTACCAAGGATCAAGCCGACTACATCAGCATACCAGTTGAGGGTCCTTACAAGCCTGCTCACTACAGGTACTGAGGGAAGACAATTTGACAGAGGAACAATATTGTCGCGGCATGATTATTTTGCTTTGAATACTTTGAGTTTGTTTAGGATAATAGTGTTTTGATTATTGTTGGGGATATATTTGGGAGGAAGTTGGCATGTTTTGCTGAAAAAAATGGTCTCATTTGAAAGAAGACCAAAATGTTTTAATAATATTTGAGTTATGGTTGGTGGTGTGCTAAGTTACCTCCATTTGCCTTTTGGTTATGATTTTTGTTTCTTGAATTCAAAGCAAACTAGTGACACACCCTATCTTAGGGAAGAGTCCCATATCAACATACGAGTAATGTTGGGTATACAAGTAAGCCGACCTTGTAGTGACACACTTTAAACCAACACGGGCCTAAGGCTAAGAGTGAACAATATTACTAGCGGGACTGGAATCTCAAAGTCTCTATTTTGGTGGAAAGGAAATCCCATGGCTACCAACCACCACCAAATTTTCTTTGTTGTCGTTTTAAGCCTAACTCCAAAGAGATAAGAAAGCAACCATTCAAATTGTCTATATCCTAACATCAAGTTCAATGTGAAAGAGTGCATAAAAATAGTACTATTGAATATGATGTATTAATTGTATTATTAATTATTAATGTTGAGATTAGTTTGGTTTGGTGCATTAAGAGCAATTTATCTTTTACCATGCTTATTCATCTATTAATTATTCTTGTATTACTAATATCATGATTTGCTATGTGGCTGTCGAAAGTCCTATCAAACAAAAAATGAACACACTACATAAAAATGTCTTTTAATTTGACTTCAGTTATATCTATGCCTCCAACTTTCAATGTACACAAATAGACATTTAAATTTGTTTTAAGTTAAACAAATATACACGTAATCAACATAAATAATTTGAAGAGACAAATGTGTCCCCACTTCTTAAACTTCATCCTTGCTTCACATTTGAACGTGTCTCATTATAATTTGAGATTTACTTTCATTGAAAGGACATTCCAGAGAAATCAGAGAAGCATATTCAAAATTTCTAATTACTTCATTAAGGGTATTAAAATGTATCAAAATATTTGTGTAATTATATAGCTTTAAAATGTCAAATAGAAAATTAAATTTTTTAAAATTACTAAAAATACAAATTAAAAAGATCTAAATAGGTTATATAAATTGAAATGAACCAAATATATCTTTTCTAAAGATTATCATATGGGCATATGAAGATTAATCATAAAAAATTTCCCAATCATGATTCCACTTCATGAATCACATGCTTAGTGTATAATAAAATAATAAAAGAAGCACTAATCATGAAATGAGACCACATTAATTAGGTGTTAAACAACAATTTTCGAAAAATAAAAATTGCAATGAGCCATACTATATACATACAAGGTTATTCATTTATCTTTTTTAGATCCGCCTATAATATCTGAAAACCCTTTAAATCGATCAACTCAAATTCGCATTAAAATATGCCGACTAAAATATTCCCTATCAAATGATAGTTTGTCATTAACATAACTTGACTTCAAAACCTCTAAATAAGGATAAAATGATCTCCGTCATTTTATATAGATACATTGTTATTTCACTCAAAAGGTTTAAAAAAAATTCCCATGTGTTACATGTTGATTAGAATGATTAAAAAGTAACGATTAGCATTTTGGGCTAGTAGAATTAGGACACGTTGTTATACTTTTCTTAATTAGACCAATTTGTTGGATTCCACAATTTTTTTGTAGTACTATATAAACCAATTATGTTGATCTTTGGCATTTCACAATTCCAACACTTTTCAGCATCCTTAAATCCTTAATTCAGGTAATATAATTTTTTAATCATATATAGACATATTTTTTGTTTACATTTTGTTTGTATTTATTATCTTCCTTGTATTCTCTCTTTGCATTTCCCTTGGATCTTATAAGCTTACTTGCTTTTTTCTAATTTCTTGATGTATGGTCACGGATAATTTTCACTTCATGATCCTGGTTTAATTATGATTAAATTAGGTTCGATCATTACTAGAAACAAAAAAAAATTCCATGAAATTTGTGTTATAAAGCATTTTTTTAATCAATTTTGGACCGAACTAGCTCACTAGGAAAATACATGATTGAAAACAGATTCTCAGAGAAATACTAAGAAACTTCCTAAAATATTTCGTGTTAAAACACTACTATTTTTTCTTGATCCAATCAAAATATCTGTGTGGAAATAGCTACTGAACATTTTCCGTGAAAAATTTCACTGGGAAAATAGTGATTTTTTAGTAGTGAATATAATGTTTATTTTTTCTTGTCATGGTTGGTAGTTCTCTATTTTTGACTTGCCCTATGTTGGACTCCCATATTATGTTGTCCACACGATATATTTAACATATCGAATTCAGAGCGTATGATCGTGTTAATTAGAATATGTTCGAATGACTTGATGTCTTCTTATATGATCTTGAGCAATCCTCGTTATACACATGATATTAATTTTTTCCCTTGTTATTGTAAAGCTGCAGAATTTCACTAGGCAGGTTAATTGGTTCAGATGAAAATGTTGGAGAAAAATAGTTCACTTATTCTTATGACCTGTTTGGTTGTTCTACTAATTTGTGTGAAATCAAGTCATGGACATTTTCATATAAGGAGAAATTTACTGAGCAACCAAACAGATAGTTATTATGCAGTAATAATTGATGCTGGAAGCAGTGGAAGTAGAGTTCATGTTTTTCGTTTTAGCCAAAATTTGGATTTACTTCCTATTGGTGAATATGGTCTTGAAGTTTTTGATAAGGTACGTTATACTCCGATCTCAAATATTAGTTGTTTTGACAAATTAATTTAACGCATTTCAAAATATTCCGATGTTTTAGAAAAATAGCGCAGGATTAAATACACAACGAAAAATTGGATTATTTTTAGTTTTTTTTGTTTCTTATTCAATGTTCGATATTCCACCATCTGGGGCCTGATTAATTCAGATTTGCGTCGGAAAATGCAGGTTAAACCAGGGTTGAGTTCATATGAAAATGATCCAAAGGCAGCTGCCAAATCATTAGAGCCCCTTCTATTAAAAGCTGAAAGTGTTGTTCCAATAAACTTGCACCCTGATACACCTGTGGAACTTGGGGTTAGTATTGTAATTTTATACTATCAGTATAACTTAATCGATTGTTATAAGCAATTTATATTTGTTGTACTTGAGCCGATGATTTTTCGGAAATAGTCTCTCTACCTCTCCGAGGTAGTGATAACATCTGCGTACATTCTATCCTCCCTAGACCTCACTGAATATGCTATTGTTGTTGTTATAAGTGATTTAATTGAGTGACCATCTGAGAAATTAACTCCGAAAATACTTAGTTAATCTTGTTAAAGAACAACAATATATTCACAATGAATAAATACAGATTGAGGAAAATAAGAATGAATAACTTTAATTAAAATAGAAATAATTAACTTAAAAGATAAAATATTTACCAAATGGCCTTAATAATACTAATTATTTTATTCTTATCTTATCAAAATTGCTATCTTAATGGTTAATAATACAGGCAACTGCAGGCTTAAGAATGTTAAAAGGCAATGCTGCAGAAAGAATTATGCAATCAGTACAATTCTAACCACCTTTTTTTTTTGGCTATAATTGTAATTATAAATGCCACTAACTTAATTAATTGTTTGGTAATTATTTGTGTTATTATGTTAATTAATATTTTTCAAAGGTGAGAAATATGCTGAGGAATGAAAGCATATTTGAATACAAGGATGAATGGGTTTCTATCCTTAGTGGAACTCAAGAAGGTTCTTATTTTTGGGTAAGTATTTTCTCCATTGAGCTCGGAATATGAAGTTGTCTTTAGTCACTATAACAAAAACAACTTTTAGCGGCAATAAATAGACACATTAATAAAGAGTGCTAAAGTCTTACCGGCATTAGTTAAGTGCCATTAGATCCAGTGTCACTAAAGACTTTAGGGACATATACAAAGAGTGCTAATTGCCGCTAAAAATACATATTTAGCGGCAATTGAGTTATTGCCGTTAATTAATTGCCGCTAAAGATCATTTTTGATGTAGTGAGTTCAAAATATTTTTACTCTTAAAGTAAAAAATTATGCGAATTTAGATTAATCAAACTATAAAACAGGATTAAACACATTGTGAAAAAACACAAAAAAAAGGAGTCCTTTTTTCCCCCTTTTGAGTAAAAAATTCACTTTATCGATAAAAATAATAATAATTCACTTCCTTATTTTGTTGTGTTGAGTTTTGCGATCATCTTATCTAAAAGTAACGGATCACAGTGAAATTCGATCCCAATATCTTTATGACTTAATCTATTCTAATACCATATTGAATTTTATGACCATCTGATCTATAAACTTAAACTTTTAAAGAAAACACATTTTTATTTACTTTTTTAATCATATAATTCTTAAAATGTTTGCTTGCTTTTTTCAATAATTATTTTTTTGTAGGTTGGCTTGAACTATTTATTAAAAACTTTGGGTAAAAGCTACCAAAATACAGTAGCTACTATAGATCTTGGAGGTGGATCAGTACAAATGTCTTTTGCTTTATCAAAGGAAAATTCAGAAAAAACTCCAATAAATTTAGATGGAGAGAAATATGTGTTACAAAAATCCCTCATGGGAGCTAATTATTACCTTTATGTTCATAGGTAAAATTACTTTTAATGTTGTAGAATTCCCTTTTCTCTTCTTCTTACATTTACTTCTTTATATATTGAATCTAAGGTTCTGACTCCAATCCGTTACTATATGTAAAATTAACTTTTTTTATGCAGTTATTTGAACTATGGTTTACTAGCATCACGAGCTGAAATTCTTAAAGTTTCAAGAAACTCTACTAGTCCATGCATTTTGAAGGGCACTGATGGTACATAACTATTTAAATATAGCAGTGTTTAAATAGACACAAAGTTTTAAAATTTATTTTGTTTGAAATTTATTATTTAAAACAAATCATAAATACAATAACATATCAAGTGAAATCTTACAAATGTACGTAGACCTTAATTTCCGGGGGGAAATTTAGATATTTATATAAATTCAAATGATCTCATTATAAATTTAACCATAATACTAATTTATTTGAAGGTTACTACACTTATGGGGGAGTAGCATACAAAGCTTCACCTTCACCAAATGGTTCAAGTTTAAGAAAATGCAAGGCAATTGTGTGGAAGATACTTAAGTTAAATGCACCATGTAAATACCATACTTGTACCTTTAATGGTGTATGGAATGGTGGAGGTCTTGATGCTATCAAGAATATATATATTTCATCATTTTTCTTTGATATGGCTTCTGAGGTAATATCTATAATTATTCATTAATTCTTAATTCCCAAAGTTGAAGAACGTAACATAAATGTCAACAGAGACCAAGATAAAGAACACGTTTATGTGTTAAGTCGTTATATGGTTGAGTAGATTTTAACATGAATTATTATATTACAGGTTAATATTGTTGATCCAAAAGCATCATCTGGCAAAGCTAAGCCAATACAATACCTAAATGCAGCCAAGATTGCTTGCAAGCTAAAAGCTGAAGAAGTAAAATATGTGTTTCCTAATGTGGATAGTAAAGATCTCCCATATCTTTGCATGGATATGATATACCAATTTTCTTTACTTGTGGATGGATTTGGTAAGTTTTGGTATAACGATGTCGTTTGTCTAAATATTTTTAGCTACTATAAAAAACATATAACGTGACATAAAAATCAATTCTGAAATAAACTTGACTGTTATGATGAAATGCTATTATAGAGAATGTCAGTTATAGAGAGTGTGTAACAATAAAGTCACTCAACGTTACTACCTGATTGTTATAATAATAAATTTATCTTGATATATGGGTAGGCTTTATCGTTATAGCAGGTAAAGTTTACTGACTTTGTTGTTATACTCCCTTCGTATCATTTTATGTGATTGGATATGTTCCCTTTGATTCTTGTGGTATGAAAAATATGTCACTAATTTGAATGTAAAGTTAAAGAATTAAAATATCGTAGAAAGTAGCATTCTCTTTTGTACAAACTAAAGGATATTAAGACACATAAATTAAATGAGAGGGAGTAGTTGATACGATTACTTTAATCAACAAAAAAGTATTTTTGTAATCTTATTGTTATAGTGAATAAAGTTCAATTACATAATGTAACAAAAAATATAGTTTTTATGACTTTATAATTACGATGAATATAGTTTAATGACTACACATGAAATTAATTCATATTTTATTGGAATTCTATCAAATAAATACAGTTTTAATTAATTTATTTTTTTGGATTATTTTTCAGGTTTGAATCCTCATAGAGAGATTACATTAGTGCATGATGTTAATTACAAAAATAATCGTGTGGAAGCAGCGTGGCCATTGGGTTGTGCAATTGACGTAGTCTCATCATCATCTTCGAGGACTCACATTTCATCTTCTTAATTAAATATTATTTCTAATCTAATCTAATTAATTAACTAATTAGATTGCCTTAAAAGTATTAATATACCATACTAATATTGTTCATGTATGAATTAATGCTTTGTAATGCCTTGTGTTTCTCTTGTTTAATTTACACCTTATTTGGATGACTGATACATATTCTTTTATAATATATCGTATTGTATTATATTACTTTGATGAATATAATATTTATTTGATATATATTTGGAAAAAAATAATTTATGTTCGAGATTTATAATTTAAAAAGACGATAATAATGAAATGAAGTTAGAGTTGAGGTGTTCGAGCACATTAAAGTCGATATGCTTATATCATCACTCCCTTATTTTGATCAAGAATATATATGTTGCACTAGCATATGTGGAGACTTTAATCTCTCTTAATGGTCTGTATTATATTACAACTAAGTGTAATTTATTTATTTTCGTATTTCATTAATTCGAGTTTTTGCTATGTATTCTTTCTTTTTTATTTGGTTTTCATGATTAGAACAAGCTCACTCTAAAAGTTAAATTGTTTGATTAGGTTTATTTAGCGCTGATTTAGATAAGGGGTGACAAATCAAATCCAACCTGTCCAATCCGATTCAATTCATATAGGTTTGAGTTGGTTATTGACCCATCCATTTTAATTCATTAAAAATTGGACTGATATTTTTTATTTTATTTTTTGATTTTATATGTTATATATAATTATAATAAAGAGAAATATTTTTTATTAGGTATTAAAAGCTTATAAAATAACAATAAAATTATAAAAACTTAATAAAAATTGGTCGGGTTGGATTATGACTCCTTACCGACCCGTTTTGACTCATCCCACTTTGGTTCAAACAAATTTTAATTGGCTTGAATCTTGATCCGTTTATTATCTTAATTTATTTTGACCCATCTAAATTTAACTCAACTCTCTCAATTGCCACCCCTAATTTACTGGCAATTTGAAAGCGGTGATTAATAAAGTCATAGTGGAACGTGGTGACATATATTTCTTGTATTTTATTTTTAAAGAAGAAGAGGAAAAGTCAGAAGTTGTAAAATTTGTTGCAATACTATATTTGTTCTGCAATAAATTAATCACAAAGATATAGAAGCGGTCCAATTTAAGATGCAACTTGTATTAACATTTGGTGGGGAATTAAATTATTCACTTTGTGTGTAATCGTAATATTGTTATATTAATGTGTATTGTTGTAGTGGACAAATTAAAATAAACGGAGTTGTGAGAGTAACAAATTAAATTTCTTGGACTTGGGAGGTATCTTGCAAAATAGTTGATCTAATACTATACAGTGAAGCTTTTATTGGTTTCATCCATGAATACTCAAGGAGAATCATCATCATCTTCTTCCCACTTGTATTATGATGTATTTCTTAGTTTCAGAGGTGAAGATACTCGCAAAACCTTCACCGGTCATCTTTACACCCAATTGTGTCAAGTCGGAGTTCATACATTCATAGATGATGAGGAATTGAGAAAGGGAGACGTCATTTCAAACAAACTTGACAAAGCAATTGAACAATCTAGGGTTGCCATTGTTGTTTTCTCAGAAAATTATGCTTCGTCTAGTTGGTGTCTTGATGAACTTGTTAAAATTCTCGATTGCAGAGAGAGGTTAAATCAGGTAATTTTGCCTATTTTTTATGATGTTGATCCTTCTCAAGTGCGAAAGCAAACTGGATCCTTTGGCGAAGCTTTGGCAAAACACAAGGAACGATTGTTTGGAGCTGAAAGAATGGGAAAGTGGAAAGCAGCACTCACTGAAGCTGCGAATTTATCAGGATGGGATCTGCGAAACATGGCTGATGGGTAAGATTTCTTAATTCAACTATAGAATTTTGAATTTAAGCGTTTGCCTAAGCTTATAAGCTGGTTAATTTTGGAACATTGCAAAATCTTCTATATTTTTAAAATTTCGTATCAAATCAAACTATATTCTTAATGGAAAATTTCCATTCTCTATCCTCGAGTTCCGTGTTATCTGTTAGCTATCTATTTCCATTCCATCCAGGGAGAACTAGTTTTAACTTCTGTTATTGCTAAAAAATCTGTAGGCATGAATCAAAATTTATCGGAAGTATTATAAAACAAGTTCTGCAAGAGGTCAACCAGACACCTCTAGATGTTGCTTATTACCCAATTGGATTAGATTCTTCTATCCAACATATAGAGTTGTTACTGCAAAGTGGATGTGAGCATGAAGTTCGTATGGTTGGTATATGTGGAGTTGGTGGAATTGGAAAAACAACTCTGGCGAAAGCTATATACAATCGAATATTTCTACAGTTTGGTGGTTGTTGTTGCTTCCTTTCAGACATTAGGTCAAAAGCTGAAGAATCGGGTCTAATCAAGCTACAAGAGAAACTACTTTGTCAAATTCTCAAAACTAAGGAATTCAAAGTTGATAGTGTTGCTGAAGGTGTCAATCTAATCAAAGCAAGACTTGGGTCAAAGAAGGTTCTAATTGTTCTTGATGACGTGGATCATAGAAGCCAATTAGAATCCTTGACAAGAGAAAGAAGTTGGTTTGGCTCTGGTAGTGTAATAATTATTACAACCCGAGACGAGCATTTGCTACATGGGCTTACAACAAGTGAGATATACCAGACCAGACTTTTAAATAAAAATGAAGCTCAACAACTTTTTTGTTGTCATGCTTTGAACAATCTTTCTCCACCACAAGAATATGTTGAACTAGCACAAGACGTAATAAAATATTCAGGTGGGCTACCATTAGCTCTTGTGACATTGGGATCACATCTGCAAGGGAGATCCGTTGAAGAATGGAGAAATGAGTTCAAGAAACTAAAAGCAATTCCTCATTATGATATTCAAAAGATTCTCCAGATAAGCTTTGATGGACTTGATGATAATACTCAGAGTGTTTTCCTTGATATCGCGTGCGCCTTCCATGGATTTTTTGAGGATGAAGTTATTAATACATTAAATGCGTGTGGTTTTTATTCTGAAAGTGCTATTTCAACCTTAGTGCAAAGGAACTTGCTCCAAAGGGGTTGGCATAGTTTAGTGATGCATGATCTTGTGCGGGATATGGGAAGAGAAATCGTTCGCAGGGAATCACCTCAAGACTCTGGAAAACGGAGTAGATTGTTCAACCCTCAAGAAGTTTGTGACGTTCTACAAGGAAATAAAGTCAGTAAATTTCATTATCTTTATCTTGGTTAATACTTTTTTTTTGTCTTTTTATTTTATTTAATTTGATATAATTTGCTTATAATTTATGTGACACCACAAGAATTCAATTCATTTGTGCTTAGTTCGTTCTGGCTAGTAAATTATCTCTAGTTGTTTTTACGACTCTGTACTTGAAATAAACATTTACTAAAGTCTAAACACTCAAACTATCAAAGACAAAATTATCAAATAAATTTACTTATTCAGTAATTATATAAATCAGTTAAGATATTTCTTATTAAATATCCTTTAGTTGGATAAAATGTGTAGATTTATTTTTATTGGTAGATAATTTGTTCTCTTTGTTTGACCTTCAATTTGTATAAAGCATTTCTCTCTCTTAATTTCTCATAGTTAACATGGTCTTATAGTACTTTTGTTTTTACTTAACTTCAGGGTTCTGAAAATGTAGAAGTACTGATGGTAGAACGACGGGCATTAAAGGGTGTGAAGCTGAGCACCAAAGCATTTCAGAAAATGATAAAACTTAGGGTGCTTAAAATCGACGACTTACATATTAGTGGAGATTTTGAGCTATTGTCCAAGGAGCTCAGATGGTTGTCTTGGAAAGGATGTCCTTTAAAATGTGTACCATCAAATTTTCCATCTGAGAAACTTGTATTTCTGAATATGAAAGGGAGTGATATCCAAGAACTTGGTTTGAATTTGCAGGTTCGTTACTCAATTCGGCAATTTCATGTGTACTGTTATATTGCAACTAAGAGAAAGAAAATCTTAATTGACACTATATTTTGTTTATTTTAGTATTGTAGAAATTTGAAGAAGCTGGATCTCTCTGATTGCAAGCACCTCAGAAATACTCCAAACTTCAGCGGTTTACGAAGTCTCGAGACTTTGCGGCTTGAGAATTGCTCAAGTCTAAAGGAGATCCATCCATCAATAGGAAATTTGGACAGACTAACTGCTCTTCATTTGTATGCTTGCAAAAAGATTACGGATCTTCCAAGCAGCACATGCCAGCTAAAATCCCTTGAAGACTTGGACATTACTTACTGCTCATCTTTACAAACACTGCCAGCTGACATTGGAGATATGCAAAGCCTAAGACATCTCTATGCACAAGATACGGGTATAAAACAATTGCCCGGATCTGTTGAAATGCTAAGATATCTTACACATTTGCTAGTGGGAGGTCGAAATTTAAAGGCCAAAAGGAGAGTTTATCAAAGAAGATCCCACCATATAGAATCCTTGCCAATTTCTGTTTCTCATTTAAGCCTTCGATATTGTGGTTTCTCCGATGTTGATATTCCTAGGGATATTGGGACTTTATCCAACTTGCATGATTTAGATTTGAGCGGCAACAATTTCCTCTATCTACCCTTTGATTTCTCCAAGTTACCATGGTTGACGTCCTTGCGTTTGAATGATTGTGTGAATCTTCAAACACTCCCGTCAATATCAAATTTAGAGTACCTTTATATTCTTGAACTTAGGAATTGCCAAAAGTTGGTCAAGATTACAGGGTTGGACAACCTCCCTTCAATACAAGAGATCGACACTCTTAATTGTACTTCTCTGCAGAATCCATTCAATGAAGGCTTCTTTAGTTCCCATGGTCTATCAATTTCATCTAGAAAATATGCAATGTTTCAGGTAAGTCCCTTTATTTTTGTGTGTCTCGACTCTCATATCACATTATTAATTAATGTTCTAATTGTGTCTTAATTTGTCTGATGAAGCTGCGGTTACACATTTATCTCCAAAGCAATGAGATTCCAGATTGGTGCAGCAATCAAGTAACGGCTCCATCTATCTGTTTCACTATTCCCTCCGTATATAAGAAAAAGTCGTTAGGAATGATTCTCTGGTTTGTTTGCGACTCTAAGATTTTATCCCAGTTTGGACACTTCCTAGTTACTGTATCCAATAAAAAGCCTTTAGTTTTTTACTGGACTAGGTATATTACTACACCCGAATCACACGGAGAAGTATCATGTGCATATTACATATCTTGCTTAACTAGTCATTATTCTGGCCTGATGATCAAAGGCGGGGAAAAGATAACAGTCGAGGAGGGCCCTGACAAAGGTAGAGTAAAGAAGATAGGGGTACATCTGTTATACTTGGACAAACATGGTAATGTTACATCTTCCCCACCAATCCTTGAAGAAAATCATTCCCATTCTCAGATAATGAACAGAGAGAGTCTCAGTGGAAAAGAACTCAAAAAGAGTGTTAAACAGAGGATATCAGCTCAATCCTTGAAGAACATCATCACTCGCTTCAAATCTTAGTTGATACAAGGGAATTAACTTGCTCTAGTTTCTTATCAACATGCAATATTCAAAATGCTCATCCAACTACAATCTGATTTTGTTAAAAAGAAGTTATGGGTTTCACATAACTCAGTAATGTTGGTTCAAGTCAGTTGCTTCTGTTATGTAATCAACTTTTTCCATTGTATACTGCTAGTTTTTTGAGCTGCACTATAACTTGGTAAAAAGAGATGAATCTGTATAGTGAATATACTTCTCATTAATATAATGTTTGTGGTGATTTATGGTCATTATTTGCAAATTTCATATACTCCATCAGTTCCTATTTACTTGTCGAATATTTTCTAATTTGATTTCCCTTTTTACTTCGTCATTTTTTTTACAAATGAAGGAAGAACAATTATTTTCTTCCTATTATACCCTTAATTTATTAACATTGAATTAATGTCTTTGAAAAATGTAGCAAGTAAATATGTTTAAGATTCTATCAATTAATAGGGTAAATTGGTAAACTCACTATACCAATTACTGTTTTCTTAACAGGTTTGTCAAGTCAAAATTTAACAAGTAAAAAGGGACGAAAAGAGTATATACGTTGTGAATTGAGATTTATGTCCTTGCTTTGACTAGTTCTTGAGATGTTAAATAATTCCAAATAATATTAATTTGATCTTCATGACCAAACACCTGGTTGTTGATCTCAATTACGTAAAATCTCTATAAAAGATAACCAGAGAATGTCTCCAAGTCAACTACTGGTTAGACTATTCAAAAAAAGAACTTATATTATAAGAAAATATTCAAAAAACAGAAGAAAAAAAAAAGTGAAGGAGAAGAAAGAGGAGGTGAATAGCGTGTATATTTATGATACGTTAAGTAAGCAATATATTTGTTTATGTAATAAATTAATTGCAAAGAATCAATTGCGAATTTGGTTGAAAATAGAATTAAGTACTCTCTTCCTCTCATATTAGTTAATCATTATATTAGAAATAATTATCTCATATCAATATTTTCTATATTATCCTTGTAATTAATTCTTATTAAAAGTGTTCATATTTGTTTATAAAATTTCTAATTTTTTAAAAAAAGGGTGAATTAATAAAATTATCTTCGTATTTATGATTTTTTAAGCACCATACAAAATGAAAAGTGATCAACTAATGGGACAAAGGAAGTATTAGATTACTCACTATGTGTTATCGTAATATTATCATTTTATTTATTGCTAATGAATGTGTGTCATCACATTGGACAAATTAAAATGAATTGAATGAGCATTCCAATAGCAAATTAAATTTCTTACTTGGGATCAACAAGGATTGTGGTGCAGTAGAAAGTACTCATTCATCCTTAATCAGACTCTCGGGTTCGAGTTCTCCTTGATAAAAAGTCCCCTTTTTAGGGAGTGTTTTACCTTCAATGTGGAACTTTCCGGTGTAAATCTAAATTTAATCAGGTTCCAATGAGATACGAACAACAAGTGGAAAATCAAATCAAATTAAAAAAAAAAATTCTTATTTTTGAAGGATCCAACAAGAATGTAACAATATTTTTGAAGAATCTGAGTAACTTAGATTAAAAGAACATATTAAAAAGGGAATAAAAGTGAAAGAGAAGAAAGATGAGGCAAATAGCGTGTAAAATACCAAAATATGATAATCTTAGAACATCATGACATATTTGTTGTATTTTGTTTTTATTAATGAAGAAGAGGAAAAGTCAGAAGTTGTAAAATTTGTTGCAATACTATATTTGTTCTGCAATAAATTAATCACAAAGATATAGAAACGGTCCAATTCAATAAATTATTCACTTTGTGTGTAATCGTAATATTGTTATTTTATTTATTGTTAATGAATGTATATTGTTATAAATGAACCGAGGGTGAGAGTAAACAAATTAAATTTCTTAGGACTTGGGAGGTATCTTTCATAAGTGAGCTTTATTGGTTTCATCCATGAATACTCAAGGAGAATCATCTTCTACTTCTTCTAACTTCTCTTATGATGTGTTTCTCAGTTTTAGAGGTGAAGATACTCGTAAAAACTTCACTGGTCATCTTTATTTCCGATTATGTCAAGTCGGAGTTAATACTTTCATAGATGATGAGGAATTGAGAAAAGGAGACGTCATTTCAAACAAACTTAACAAAGCAATTGAACAATCAAGGGTTGCCATTGTTGTTTTCTCCAAAAATTATGCTTCGTCTAGTTGGTGTCTTAATGAACTCGATAAAATTCTCGATTGCAGAGAGAGGTTAAAGCAGGTAGTTTTGCCTATTTTCTATGATGTTGATCCTTCTCAAGTGCGAAAGCAAACTGGATCCTTTGGCGAAGCTTTGGCAAAACACAAGGAACGATCAATTGGAGCTGAAAGAATGGAGAAGTGGAAAGCAGCACTCACTGAAGCTGCAAATTTATCTGGATGGAATTTGCGAAATATTGCTGATGGGTAAAACTTCTTAATTTAATTATAGGATTTTGAATTTAAGAATTTGCTTAAGCTTATAAGTTGGTTAGTTTTGAAACATTGCAAAGTCTTTCAATATTTCTTAAAACTCAGGGCCCAATCGTCGATAATCTGGTAAAATAACAGCAATTAACCTTTTAAATGTAGTTAGCATTTACTAATAGCATAAAAATATCAATATGTATAAATAAATTCTGTTCTCTAACCTCGAGTCCCTGTTATCTGTCGGCTATTGATTTTGTTTTGTTCATCAAATATTTTCAAATATCATAGTATTGTTTTGCTTTTTTTACTTTTAACTTTTGTTGTTGCTATAAAATTGTAGGCATGAATCAAAATTTATTGAAAGTATTATAAAACAAGTTCTACAAGAGGTCAATCAGACACCTCTAGATGTTGCTCATTACCCAATTGGATTAGATTCTTCTATCCAACATATAGAGTTGTTACTGCAAAGTGGATGTGAGCATGAAGTTCACATGGTTGGTATATGTGGCGTTGGTGGAATTGGAAAAACAACTCTGGTAAAAGCTATCTACAATCGAATATTTCAGCAGTTTGATGGTAGTTGCTTCCTTTCAGACGTTAGATCAAAAACTGAAGAATTGGGTCTAATCAAACTTCAAAAGAAACTACTTGATCAAATCCTCAAAACTAAGGAATTTGAAGTTGATAGTGTTGCTGAAGGTATTAATCTCATCAAAGCAAGACTTGGGTCTCAAAAGGTTCTAATTGTTCTTGATGACGTGGATCATAGAAGCCAATTAGAATCTTTAACAAGAGAAAGAAGTTGGTTTGGCTCAGGTAGTGTAATAATTATTACAACCCGAGACGAGCATTTGTTGTATGGGCTTACAACAAGTGAGATATACCAGGCCAAACTTTTAAATGACAACGAAGCTCAACAACTTTTTTCTCGTCATGCTTTCAACAGTTTTTCTCCACCACAAGAATATGATGAGCTGGCACAAGACATAATAAAACATTCAGGTGGGTTACCATTAGCTCTTGTGACATTAGGGTCACATTTGCAAGGGAGATCCATAGAAGAATGGAGACACGAGTTCAAAAAACTAATAGCAATTCCTCATTGTGATATTCAAAAGATTCTCCAGATAAGCTTTGATGGACTTGATGACAATACTCAGAGTGTTTTCCTTGATATCACATGCGCCTTCCATGAATGCTATGAGGATGAAGTGACCAAAACATTAAATGCGTGTGGTTTTTATTCTGAAAGTGCAATTTTGACCTTAATCCAAAGGAACTTACTCCAAAGGGATTGCCGTTATTTGGTGATGCATGATCTAGTGCGGGATATGGGAAGAGAAATTGTTCGCTTGGAATCACCTCGAGACTCAGGAAAACGGAGTAGATTGTTCAACCCTCAAGAAGTCCGTGATGTTCTACAAGGAAATAAAGTCAGTAAATTTGTATTATCTTTATTTGATATACATTTGCTTATAATTTATGTTGTCACCACAAAAACTCATTTCATTTGTGCTCAATACTTCTCTGGCTAGTAAATTATCTCTAGTTGTTTGCCAACCACTCTGTACTTGAAATGAGTCAAAGACAAAATTATCAAATATAATTCAGTTATTTAATAATTATATAAATTGATTTGTTGAAAGATATTTCTTATTAAATATCCTTTAGTCGGATATAATATGTAAATTTATTTTCTTGGTAGATAATTTTTATTCTCTTTGATTGACCTTTAATTTGTATAAAACATTTCTCTCTCTTAATTTTTTTTACTTAACATGGTCTTACAGGGTTCCGAAAATGTAGAAGTACTGGTGGTAGAACGACGGGCATTAAAGGGTGTGAAGCTGAGCACCAAAGCATTTCAGAAAATGATAAATCTTAGGGTGCTTAAAATCGACGACTTACATATTAGTGGAGATTTTAAGCTATTGTCCAAGGAGCTCAGATGGCTGTCTTGGAAAGGATGTCCTTTGAAATGTATACCATTAAATTTTCCAGCTGAAAAACTTGTTGTTCTGAATATGGAAGGGAGCGATGTCGAAGACTTTGGTTTGAATTTGCAGGTTCATTACTCAATTTCGCAATTTCATTTGTACTGTTATATTGCAATTATGTGAAGGAAAATATTAATTGAAATTATATTTTGTTTACATTTTAGTGTTGTAGAAGTTTGAAGGAGCTGAATCTCTCTGATTGCAAGCGCCTCAGAAGTACTCCAAACTTCAGGGGTTCACGAAGTCTCAAGATTTTGTCGCTTGAGAATTGCTCAAGTCTAAAGGAGATCCATCCATCAATAGGAAATTTGGAAAGACTAATTGATCTTCAATTGAGTGGTTGCAAAAAGATTACGGATCTTCCGAGCAGCATATGCCAGCTAAAATCCCTTGAATACTTGTGCATTAATGACTGCTTATCTTTACAAACACTGCCAGTTGACATTGGAGATATGCAAAACCTAGTAATTCTTCATGCATGGGATACAGGTATAAAACAATTGCCTGTATCTGTTGAAATGCTAAGAAATCTTGAACATTTGCAAGTGGGAAGTCAAAATTTAGAGGCCAAAAGGAGTTTTTCTCGAAGAAGAAGAGTCCGCCGCATAGAATTCTTGCCAATTTTTATTTTTCATTTATGCCTTCCATATTTTGGTTTCTCAGAGGATGATATTCCTAGAGATATTGGAAGATTATCCAACTTACGGTTTTTAGATTTGAGGGGCAACAATTTCCTCTATCTACCCTTTGATTTTTCCAAGTTACCATTGTTGATATCCTTGTGTTTGATTGATTGTAAGAATCTTCAAACAATCCCATCACTATCAAATTTAGAGTACCTTGAAAATCTTTATCTTAGGAATTGCCAAAAACTGGTGAAGATTACAGGGTTGGACTACCTCTTGTCAATAAAGATGATCGACGTGATTAATTGTACTTCCCTGCAGAATCAATTCAATGAAGGCTTCTTTAGCGCCCATGCTCTATCAACTCCATCTATAAAATATCCAGATATTGAGGTTTAGTCCCTCTTCCTCTCTCTCTCTCTCTCTCTCTCATATCACATTATTAATGATCTAATTTTGTCTTAATTAATTTGTGTGATGAAGCTGCGGTTACGAATTTATGTCCAAAGCAATGAGATTCCAGATTGGTGCAACAATAAAGTAACAGCTCCATCTATTTGTTTGACTATGCCCACAGTACAGAATAATGAGTATAACTTCTTAGGAATGGTTCTCTGGTTTGTTTGCCATTTTTGCAATGTAACCACCCGTCTTCAAGAGTTTGATGTTACTATTGACCAGCCTCCAGCTTTTTTCTGGAGGTTTATTATACCCGACAGTGAGGGAGAAGTATCATGTGTATATTACTTATCTTTCTCAAATGGTAGACCTTTTAATGGCCTGAACATCATCAAAGGCGGGGAACAGATAACAGTAATGGATGGCAGTGACGGAGCCGTAGTAAAGAAGATAGGAGTACATCTGTTATATTTAGATCAACATGGTAATGTTACTTCTTTCCCGGCAGTTGTGGATCATTCTTATACTCCCAAACCACAAAGATAGATGTTTGATTTGGGTTGATATAAATTTTTAAGCTGACAAAAAGTTGACAAGCAAACTACATATTGTAATAAATAGAATTCTTACAAGTGCTTCGACATTATTGCTGCTTTGATGTATTTGTACAAGATTTTATGTGAACATTCCCTGGCCAATTGAAACAAACACTGTTAGCAACATCTCATACTATATCAATCATGAAATTTTCAGTGAAACGTTGCCACTATAATGAGGTTTGACTGTACTTGTATAATGTTAAACCATCATCGTACGATACATGCCACCCTTACCTACAAGGTGGAGCATTTTCAGCAGACATGCTCAAATGCAACAAATCCATACGGATATGATGATCAAAATTGAATGACCGCAAAAGAAATTAAACGAATAGAAGCTAGAATGTCAATTGACTCACTAATAATGCATCAATCTCAGATAACTGAATTCCTTTGCTAAGGTAACTACTTACATAGCTTCAGAGTCCAGACCAAAACAGAACACAAGCAGGGGTAATTCAATGTCCAAATGTACTGTGGACTACCTCTGGAAACTCCCATTGTCACAACCCAAGTATATAACACGTGTTTTCCGCTTTGGCCCTACAGACATAACGGATTTGTTCCTTGAGCTACGTCATGTTAGAGTCTACTAATAACCCGTGTACCATGTGAACTTCCACTGCAACCTTTTAAAACACTTTACTTTCACTTAAGATGTCATGTGCGATGGGTAGGAAGAAGGGAGGGGAGAAAATCAGGTGTCACACACCTCAAACCATGTTGTAGTCCCACATCATTTGTTGGATGGAACGTGGAGTACTGCTCTTTATATGACTTTGGGCAATTTTCTCCACATGAGGTAACTTTTTAGAGTTAAGTTAAATTCAAATGAAAATAACATGAATGAGTCAAACTTATAACATATGAGATATTTTAGGAATTTGCTTAAAAATAAAAAGGGTCAAATTCAAGATGCAACTACAACAACTAGATTGCACTAACCCAACACACAAGGAGCAAACGATGAATTGTGAAGATAAAGTATCAAGGAAGATTGTGTGCTCTAACACCTTTGATGCCTTAATGATCAATTCCGATCAAGAGCTCCATGCATTGTCCACTCCAATTCTTCAAGTTTCTAATCCAGAAACTACTAGAATAATCACGGAGTCACATGCCACAATGTTGAATAAAGAAAACCCAATGGTCAAACCACCTATGGCAACAATCAACACCTCGAATCATAATGTTCCTAATTCTCCATCATTGGAGTCGCTTGAAGAGAAAATATTTGGACAACAGTCAATCTCCAAAAGGAATGACAAGAGTTTGGGGAAGGAAACAAGTGATTCTAGATGGGCAGATTTGATTGAGGAAGAAGAACATATTTCTGCACCTACAAGGAGTAAGTTAAGTCCTCAAGCACCCATATTTGTGCCTTTAAGTAAGGCAAATCCATCTATGAAAGTGACAATTGATAACTCCAAAAAGATCTTAACCATTACCACCAAGGTATTGGAAAAAAGCCATGAGCCAGAAGCTGGAGTTTCAAGACTTAGTCCAACTACAACTTATGATAGTGACTTGGGCAGTGAAAAGTTTGATGATGATGATGAGGATGAGATGCTAGACATATTATTTGATAAGGTAGCCAAGGATGGAGATCTTTGGCCTAGGCAACAAAGAAGTGGAAGCAACAAAACAAAAAGAAGACGCATGAAAGGCAACATAGTTGGGATGGTAAGGTGACTGAAGAATTTATTCCAAAGCACCTACCAATGCGATTGACAAAGCAAAATCATATGACAGTTTCAACAACAACACGATCCAGTAAATCCAAAAAGAAGTGAAGAACTATCAAGTTTTGTTGGACATATTTGACGAAGAAGAGAAGAGGAAAATACTTCAGGTTACTTTACACGGGTAATCCATCTCTTTTAACTTTTGCATATATAAAATGAAGTTTGAGGTTGATAACTCAGCTTTATTCTTAGATTTTGTATTTTTGCATTACTTAAGCATCCTCATTTGTAGTATCATCATACAGTGTATCATAAACTCTATGATGATCACATAATATTTAGTTTTCTCTAGCTCTTATTTTCTTCATGCTTGTTAATTAGTAGAGGTTCGTTACCTCATTAAGATTAGTAAGGTAAGGCCTAGCCCCCTTTCTTGTACTTTTCTCATTGAGATCCTTTTCTCTTTATTAATAAAACTAAACCTAGGCACACATTGCCTAGCGGAATTGTTTAACCAAAAAAAAAAAAAAACTACTATTAGAATTGACCTTTGGTGGGTAGAGAAATTTAGAATGTGAAACCATTCAATTAAAAAGAAAAAAGAATTGAATGTTTTCATTTAATTTCCATCAACTTTCCTCCACAATAAGATTGCCTATCAAGAGTCCCACAAGTAATTTCCTAGAAGGATGAAATGTACTGTTGTTAATTATTGGAATGCAAAAAGAAGAAGCATGTGGTTTTACTGTGTATGTCACACTGAATGGAAATAGCACTTTTAGTCAAGTGAAATCACAGGCATACCTCCAAACCAGCTAAAAAAATATGATATTACTTATATAGATTTAATTAAATACATAATTTACCTAACCAGTTATCAAACATGATAAGAGTATTATTTATACAAATTTAATATGCGAATAATTTAACTCCAAATCAATGGTTTAGTGACTCGTTAAAGTGAATATTGACCAATTATTCCAAACCAAACGAGAGACGACTCTTGATCAATTATTTCAATCCACTTCAATAATGTGAGAGACTTAAAGAAGAATGACTTTGAAATGCAAAAAAGAAATTAAAGCAGATAGTTATACCAACAATTAATAGTCCATAGTGAATTATTGGAGGTATGAAACTTTTTTTTAAAAAAAATATTTAAATATTTAAATATAAAAATTAAAAATTATTTTTTAATATTTCTAAACTGTACAAATAATAATGATCACTGTTTTTAATAATATGAACAAGTAAAAATCTACGAAGAGAGTGAAAGTAAATAGTATATCTATTAATATCATGACAAATAAAAGTGAAATACACATTTCTATGAAATATCTTGGAAACTTCCCTTTCATTTCTGTCATGCTTCTTTGGGGCTTGTAAATGACTTGACCCATTATTAATTTTCCAGGAACAAATAATTACCTGTGGGTATATGTAGAAGCTGCTTCACTCATCTTTCTTTCATTATTAAAAAAAAAAATGATCTAAAAATCCCTTAAAATTATTGTCATCAAATATGCATACACAGTTTGTTGTAGGAGAATCATCTTCTTCTTCTTCCAACTTGTCTTATGATGTATTTCTCAGTTTCAGAGGCGAAGATACTCGCAAAACCTTCACCGGTCATCTTTACACCCAATTGTGTCAAGTCGGAGTTAATACCTTCATAGATGATGAGGAATTAAGAAAGGGAGACGTCATTTCAACCGAACTTGAGAAAGCAATTGAACAATCAAGGGTTGCCATTGTTGTTTTCTCCAAAAATTATGCTTCCTCTAGTTGGTGTCTTGATGAACTCGTTAAAATTCTCGATTGCAGAGAGAGGTTAAATCAGGTAGTTTTGCCTATTTTCTATGATGTTGATCCTTCTCAAGTGCGAAAGCAAACTGGGTGTTTCGGTGAAGCTTTGGCAAAACACAAGGAACGATCATTTGGAGTTCAAAGAGTGGAGAATTGGAAAGCTGCACTGACTGAAGCTGCGAATTTATCTGGATGGGATTTGCGAAATGTTGCTAATGGGTAAGATTTCTTAATTCAACTATAAGATTTTAAATTTAAGCGTTTGCCTAATCTTATAAGTTGGTTAATTATGGAAAATTTCAAAATATTTCTATAGTTTTTAAATTCCACGTCAAATCAAACTACATCACATGAATTGGGATGAGGGAGTAGTAGTAATGGACAATCTCCATTCTCTAACCTCAATTTCCCTATTGGCTATTGTCTGTTGGGTATGGATTTTGTTTTGTTCATCAAATATTTTCAAATATCAAAGTTTCGTTTTTTAAATTTTAACTTCTGTTATTGCTGAAAAACCGTAGGCAGAATCAAAATTTATTGAAAGTATTATAAAACAAGTTCTGCAAGAGGCCAACCAGACACCTCTAGATGTTGCTCATTACCCAATTGGATTAGATTCTTCTATAAAGCATATAGAGTTGTTACTGCAAAGTGGATGTGAGCATGAAGTTCGCATGGTTGGTATATGTGGCGTTGGTGGAATTGGAAAAACAACTCTGGCAAAAGCTATCTACAATCGAATATTTCAACAGTTTGGTGGTAGTTGCTTTCTTTCAGACATTAGATCAAAAGCTGAAGAATTGGGTCTAGTCAAGCTACAAGAAAAAGTACTTTGTCAAATTCTCAAAACTAAGGAATTCAAAGTTGATAGTGTTGCTGAAGGTGTCAATCTAATCAAAGCAAGACTTGGGTCAAAGAAGGTTCTAATTGTTCTTGATGACGTGGATCATAGAAGCCAATTAGAATCCTTAACAAGAGAAAGAAGTTGGTTTGGCTCTGGTAGTGTAATAATTATTACAACCCGAGACGAGCATTTGCTATATGGGCTTACAACAAGTGAGATATACCGGGCCAAACTTTTAAATGACAGTGGAGCTCAACAACTTTTTTCTTGTCATGCTTTTAACAGTCTTTCTCCACCACATGAATATGCTGAGCTGGCCCAAAACATAATTAAATATTCAGGTGGGCTACCATTAGCTCTTGTGACATTGGGGTCACATTTTCAAGGGAGATCCGTAGAAGAATGGAGAAACGAGTTCAAAAAACTAAGAACAATTCCTCATTGTGATATTCAAAAGATTCTCCAGATAAGCTTTGATGGACTTGATGATAATACTCAGGGTGTTTTCCTTGATATTTCATGCGCCTTCCATGGATGTGATGAGGATGAAGTTACCAAAACATTAAACGCCTGTGGTTTTTATTGTGAAAGTGCAATTGCAACTCTAGTCAAAAGACACCTGCTCCAAAGGGATTGGCGTTGTTTGGTGATGCATGATCTTGTGCGGGATATGGGAAGAGAAATTGTTCGCAGGGAATCACCTCAAGACTCTGGGAAACGGAGTAGATTGTTCAACCCTCAAGAAGTCCATGACATTCTACAAGGAAATAAAGTAAGTAAATTTTATTATCTTTATCTTGGTTATACTTTCTTTTCTTCTTTTTTTTTTCATTTCATTTGATATACATTTGCTTATAATTTAGGTTGTCACCACCAGTGGCGTAGCCAGAAATTTTATGAAGGGGTCCAAACTTTGAATAGTAATTTTTTTAAAGAAAACTGATGATTTATAGAGATTTTATTTTTAATAATATTGTGATATAATTTGGGTAAATGGGTCTCCTATTTATATAGAAAGAAAACCTTATTCTAAAAGGAAAATGTATTAAAATTTAAGAAATTTTATTTCCCAAAGGAAAAAAGTATTAAAATATAAGGAAATCTTATTCCAAAAAGGTATTAAAATTTAAGGATTTTTTTCAATTAAAACCTTATTCCAACCACTCTCTCCTAATTTCTCGTACTTTTCTTTTTACTAAATTACAGGGTTCCGAAAATGTAGAAATATTGGTGTTAGAACGACATGCATTAAAGGGTGTGAAGCTGAGCACAAAAGCATTTCAGAAAATGATAAAACTTAGGGTGCTTAAAATCGACGACTTACATATTAGTGGAGATTTTGAGCTATTGTCCAAGGAGCTCAGATGGTTGTCTTGGAAAGGATGTCCTTTAAAATGTATACCATCAAATTTTCCAGCTGAGAAACTTGTAATCCTGAATATGAAAGGGAGCAATATCGAAGAATTTGGTTTGAATTTGCAGGTTCGTTACTCAATTCTGCAATTTGATGTGTACTGTTATATTGCAACTACGTGAAGGAAAATCTTAATTGAAATTATCTTTTGTTTACTTCTTAGTATTGTAGAAGTTTGAAGGAGCTGAATCTTTCTAATTGCAAACACCTCAGAAGTACTCCAAACTTCAGGGGTTCACGAAGTCTTGAAACTTTGTCGCTTGAAAATTGCTCAAGTCTAAAGAAGATCCATCCGTCAATAGGAAATTTGGAAAGACTAATTGATCTTCAATTGAGTGGTTGCAAAAAGATTACGGATCTTCCGAGCAGCATATGCCAGCTAAAATCCCTTGAATACTTGAACATTACTTTCTGCTCATCTTTACAAACACTGCCAGTTGACATTGGAGATATGCAAAGCCTAACTCATCTTTGTGCATGGGGTACGGGTATAAAACAGTTGCCTGGATCTGTTGAAATGTTGAGAAATCTTAAAAAATTGCGAGTGGGAGATGAAACTTTAGAGGCCAAAAGGAGTTTTTCTCGAAGAAGAGTCCACCGCATAGAATCCTTATCTAATTTTATTTCGAATATATGTCTTGCATACTGTGGTTTCTCTGAGGCTGATATTCCTAGGGATATTGGGAGATTATCCAACTTACATCATTTAGATTTGAGGGGCAACAATTTCCTCTATCTACCCTTTGATTTTTCCAAGTTACCATTGTTGGTGTTCTTGTATTTGAATGATTGTAAGAATCTTCAAACACTCCCGTCAATATCAAATTTAGAGAAGCTTAAAATTCTTCATCTTAGGAATTGCCAAAAACTGGTCAAGATTACAGATTTGGACAACCTCCCTTCAATAGAGAGGATCGACATGAATAATTGTACTTCCCTGCAGAATCCATTCAATGAAGGCTTCTTTAGTACCCCTGCTCTATCAATTCCATCTAGAAAACATCCACTGCATCAGGAGGTTAGTCCCTCTCCTTCTCTCTGATCTCTCTCTCGTATCACATTATTAATTAATGATCTAATTGTGTCTTAATTTGTCTGATGAAGCAGCAGGTACAAATTTATCTTGAAAGCAATGAGATTCCAGATTGGTGCAGCAATAAAGTAACATCTCCATCTATTTGTTTCACTATGCCCACACTACATACTAATGACTATAAGTTGTTAGGAATGGTTCTCTGGTTTGTTTGCCACTTTTGCAATGTACCCATCCGTCTTCAACACTTTGTTGTTACTGTTGCCCATATAAAGAGTTCAGATTTTTATTTTAGTTGGGATACTGATAAACCTGACAGTGGAGAAGTATCATGTGTATATTACATCCCTTGCTCAAATGATACACCTTTTAAAGGCCTGAACATCAATGGCGGGGAACAGATAAGAGTAGAGGATCGCACTGGTGGAGCCATAGTAAAGAAGATAGGAGTACATCTGTTATATTTAGACCAACATGGCAATGTTACTTCTTTCCCGGCAAAAAAAGTAGTAGAAGAAAAGAAGACAAAAAGAAAATGATGTTTGGTGGCAGTGGTGGACGACTATTGGTGTTCCCCATTTCCAGAAAAACTTCAGCAAGGCATAAAAGAGCAAAGTTCTGATAGTTTTCCTTTGGATAAAGCTGGGGAATGAGTGATGACTGAATCAACTTTTTTCCATTTGTATACTGCTACTTTCTTCAACTGCACTAAACCTTAGTTAAAAGAATTGAATATGTATAGTGAATATCTATCTGTTTCACTATTCCCACAGTACATAATAATAATAAGTTGTTAGGAATGGTTTGCGACTCTAAGATTTTATCAGATTTTGGACACTTCATTATTGCTGTATCCAATAAAAAGCCTTTAGTTTTTTTTTACTGGACTAGGTATCCCGAATAACACGGGGAAGTATCATGTGTATATTACATATCTTGCTTAACTAGACATGGAAAAGATAACAGTCCCGTGACAAAGGTAGAGTAAAGAAGATAGGGGTACATCTGTTATACTTTGACAAACATGGTAATGTTACATAATATACCTGGCAGTCAGGGAGAAGTATCGTGTGTATATTACTTATCTTTCTCAAATGGTAGACCTTTTAAAGGCCTGAAGATCAAAGGGGGGGAACAGATAACAGAAGAGGATGGCACTGACGGAGGCATAATAAAGAAGCTAGATAGGAGTACATCTGTTATATTTAGATCAACATGGTAATGTTATATCTTTCCCCGCAGTTGTAGATCATTCTTATACTCCCAAACCACCACAAAGATGCATCTTTAAGGTAAGACAGATGTTTGATTGGGGTTAAATATAGTAATTTTTTAAGCAAACTCATGTATATTGTAAAATAAAAGATATTTTCTCAAAAATATTTTTCATTCATAAATCAAGCACACAAAAATCTTTTTCGGAAAATATTTTTTATTCACCAACCAAACATGAGAAAATAAGTCCAAAGTCTACTTGTTTTCCAGGAAAACATTTTCCTTCATACCAAACAAACCCAGAATGACAAATATTTTCTAATTTGATTTCCCTTTTTACTTGTTTGTTTTTTTTTGACAAATCAAGGAAGAACAATTATTTTCTTCCTATTATACCCTTAATTTATTAACATTAAATTAATGTCTTTGAAAAATGTAATGAGTAAATATGTTTAAGATTCTATCAATTAATAGGGATAAAATGATTAACTCATTTTACCAATTGTTTTATCTTAATAGGGTTTGTGACATACCATATGTCAAAGTCAAAATTTAACAAGTATTTAAAAGGGACGAAAAAAGTATATACTTTGTGAATTGAGATTTATGTCCTTGCTTTGAATACTTGTTAATCAGTTAAAAAGAAATGATCCCACTTCGTGCAGCGTACGTACTGCATTGAACAACGATTTAGGTGCATTTAGCGGCAAATTTGAGAGTTTTCAATTTTGACTAGTTCTTGAGATGTTAAATAATTCCAAATAATATTAATTTGATTTTCATGACCAAATACCAACTTGTTGATCTCAATTACGTAAAATCTCTATAGAAGATAACCAAAGAATGTCTCTAAGTCAACTATTGGTTAGACTATTCAAAAAGAAGAACTTATATTATAAGACCAGGAGGGTCATTACAGAAGTACTCCAAATTTCAGGAGTTCAAGAAGTCTCGAGATTTTGTGGCTTGAGAATTGCTCAAGTCTGAAGGAGATCCATCCATCAATAGGAAATTTGGACAGACTAACTACTCTTCTTTTGTATGGTTGCAAAAAGATTATGGATTTACCAAGCAGCATATGCCAGCTAATCGATTGTTATAAGCGATTTGGATTTATTGTACTTAAATCGATTGTTATAAGCGATTTGGATTTATGATATTTGAGCTGAGGATTTTTCGGAAATAGTCTCTCTACCTCTCCGAGGTAGTGGTAACATATGCGTACATTCTATCCTCCCTAGACCTCACTTGTAGAATTTTTGTTGTTGTTATAAGCCATTAAATTGAGTGATCATCTGAGAAATTAACTCCGAAAATACTTAGTTAACCTTGTTAAAGAACAACAATATATTCGCAATGAATAAATACACATTGAGGAAAATAAGAATGAATAACTTTAACTTTAATTAAAATAGAAATAATTAACTTAAAAGATACAATATTTACTAAATGGCCTTAATAATACTAATTATTTTATTCTTATCTTATCAAAATTGTTATCTTAATGGTTAATAATACAGGCAACTGCAGGCTTAAGAATGTTAAAAGGCAATGCTGCAGAAAGAATTATGCAATCGGTACAATTCTAACCACCTTTTTTTTGGCTATACTTGTAATTATAAATGCCACTAACTTAATTAATTATTTGGTAATTATTTGTGTTATTATATTAATTAATATTTTTCAAAGGGAGAAATATGCTGAAGAATGAAAGCATATTTGAATATAAGGATGACTGGGTTTCTATCCTTAGTGGAACTCAAGAAGGTTCTTATTTTTGGGCAAGTATTTTCTCCATCGAGCTCGGAATATGAAGTTGTCTTTAGTACTTCAGAATATTTTTACTCTTAAAGTAAAAAAATAATGCAAATTTAGATTAATCAAATTGTAAAACAAGACTAAACACCATGTGAAAAACACAAAACAAGGAGTCATTTTTCCCCCCTTTTGATTAACAAATTCACTTTATCGATAAAAATAATAATAATTCACTTCTTTGTTTTGTTGTGTTGAACTTTGCGATCATCTTATCTAAAATCAATTGATCACAGTGAGATTCGATCCCAATACCTTTACGACTCTATCTATTCTAATATCATATTGAATTTTATGACCATCTGATCTAAAAACTTAAACTTTTAAAGAAAACACACTTTTATTTACTTTTTTAATCATATAATTCTTAAAATGTTTGCTTGTTTTTTTCAATAATTTTTTTTTTTTGCAGGTTGGCTTGAACTATTTATTAAAAACTTTGGGTAAAAGCTACCAAAATACAGTAGCTACTATAGATCTTGGAGGTGGATCAGTACAAATGGCTTTTGCTTTATCTAAGGAAAATTCAGAAAAAGCCCCAATAAATTTAGATGGAGAGAAATATGTGTTGCAAAAATCCCTCATGGGAGCTAATTATTACTTTTATGTACATAGGTATAATTACTTTTAATGTCGTAGAATTCCCTTTTGGCTTCTTCGTACATTTACGACTTTATATATTGAATCTCCTTAGTAAGATTCTGACTCCCTTACTATATGTAAAATTAACTTTTTTTATGCAGTTATTTGAACTATGGTCTACTAGTATCACGAGCTGAAATTCTTAAAGTTTCAAGAAACTCTACTAGTTCACGCATTTTGAAGGGCACTAATGGTACATAACTATTTAAATATAGCAGTGTTTAAATAGGCACAAAGTTTTAAGATTTATTTTGTTTGAAATTTATAGTTTAAATCAAATCATAAATACAACAACATATCAAGTGAAATCTTATAAGTGTACGTAGACCTTAATTTTCGGGGGGAAATATAAATATTTATATAAATTCAAATGATCGATCTCATTACAAATTTAACCATAATACTAATTTATTTGAAGGTTACTACACATATAAGGGAGTAGAATATAAAGCTTCACCTTCACCAAATGGTTCAAGTTTGAGAAAATGCAAGGCAATTGTGTGGAAGACACTTAAGTTAAATGCACCATGTAAATATTATACTTGTAATGAAATAGGGATAACTTGATGATGACGTGTACAAAGGGTAGTTGAGTAATTAGCAGCTTATAGTTTGTTAGCATAGTTAGTTAGAAATACAGTTAGAAAATGTGATGTTCAACTTGTATATATAGGCACATTAGATTCATTGTATTGAGTCAGTTTTTAACTCAAGATAATCAGAGCAAATACATTCTTCTTCCTTCTTCATTGTATGTGATTATCCTTCGATGGAGATTGTGTAAACTTTGACATGGTATCAGAGATTAGCTCACAATTGTGAGCCTATTGATGATTAGTTGAGTACGAGTTTGAAGATCAACAATGGCAGCAACAAAATTCGATCATAATCACCCTTTATTTCTACATCCTTCAGACACCACTAAAGCATCTATCATATCAATGCAATTAACAGGATCTGAGAATTACTCCATCTGGAGCAGGGCTATGCGTATTCAGTTGCTTGGGAAGAACAAGCTTGGAATGGTGGATGGTACCTGGAAAAAGGAAGATTTCGGAGCGGAATTAGGGCATCAATGGGATAGGTCGAATGTAGTGGTTCAAGGATGGCTTCTGAGCTCAGTGACATCAGAATTGCACACAGGAATTGTGTATGCAACAAGTGCAAAGGCAGTATGGGACGATCTGCGTGAGTGTTTTGATAAGGTAAATGCATCACGAATTTATCAATTGCATAAGGATATAGCTAGTGCAATGCAAGGGAATGATACTATTCCTCTTTATTTTTCAAAATTACGAAACCTATGGGATGAATTTGATAGTATAGTTCCACCACCATGTGATTGCCCTAGATCAAAAGAATTTTGTGCTCACATGCATCGACATAAGTTAATGCAATTTCTAATGGGACTAAATGAGACCTATGATCAGTCAAGGAGCCAAATATTAATGACTGAACCAACACCGAGCATCAACAAAGCATATGCTATGCTGGTTGAGAGGGAAAGCCAGAGGGTGATAGTCAGTTCATCTACGAGTGGGGAAGGAGCAGATCTGGCTGCACTTACAGCTAGAAGAAGGGAAAATTATCATCATGACAAGGGATCGAATCAATACTATGACAGAGGGTCGAATCAACACTATCAGAAAGGACATAAAAATTGGGATCAACAGTGTGATTTCTGCAAAATAAAAGGACACATAAAGAAGAATTGTTTCAAGCTGAATGGGTATCCACCTGATTGGAAATTTAAGAAAAAGGAAAATGTAAATGCTGCCTATAATGTGCACACTGAGAATACTTAACCACACATGTCATCAGGAACTAAAGACAGGAGAGAGGTGATGGACAAAATGGCTGCAGGAGAGCTTCCAAGAGTTCCACAATTAACAGGTGAACAACATGAGAACATCATGCAGATTATGGACAAAGATCCTTCTTAACAATATGGAATGATGGCTAATATGGCAGGTATGACAGGTATTGCTCAAACTCCTCTTGCTAAAGTAGAGGACCTAAAGTGGATAATTGATAGTGGAGCCACTAATCACATGACATATAACTTGAGTGCATTGACTGATGTGAAATTGGCTAACTCATATCAGGATAAGAGAGTATATCTACCTAATGGTGAAGTAAATTTGATATCACATACTGGGAGTTGTAAGATAACTGAAGCTGGAAAGTTACAGAATGTTTTGTATGTCCCTGATTTTCGCTATAATTTGCTGTCAGTTTCAACGATGACTAGGGAGCTCAAGTGTTTTGTATCTTTCTATCCTGGATTCTGTTTGTTCCAGGACTTTTCCAATGGGAAGTTGAAGGGGATTGGTAAAGAGCAAGATGGATTATACTTGTTGGTTTCATCAGGATCAAATGACACAGGGAATACCAGAAATTAAGCAGCTCAAGTGTTCACAGCTCTTGGTGAAAAGGAGGGCATCATGTTGTGGCATAAGAGATTAGCTCATGCATCAATAAGATCAATGAAGAATCTTTTTGGATATTCAGTGAATGATTGTAAAAATGTTTTAGATGGTTGTGAAATATGTCCATTGGCTAGACATACTAGACTTGCTTTTACTGACAGTGATACTAAAGCAACTAGAGTGTTTTCCTTATTACATTTGGATGTATGGGGTCCTTATAATACTCAGACTTTTGATGGGAACATGTTCTTTCTCACAATTGTAGATGATTTTTCAAGGGTTACATGGATTTTTTTGTTGAAATTCAAAACTGATGTGTTAATGGTTCTCAAACATTTTTTCAAGAAGGTCCTTACTCAATTCAATGTTTCTGTTCAAGGTGTTAGAACAGATAATGGTGGGGAATTCATAAATACTCAGATGCAGGAATTGTTCAAGGAATTAGGAATCATTCATTATAGAACATGTGTTCATACTCCCCAGCAGAATGGAGTAGCTGAGAGAAAGCACAGGCATTTATTGGAGGTTGCAAGAGCACTTCAATTTCAGGGGTCTATTCCTATCAGATTTTGGGGTCACTGTATTCATACGGCTGCATACATTATAAATAGACTACCATCCCAAGTATTGATTGGGAAGTCACCTTATGAAGTTTTCTTTCATAAGAAACCTTGTCTTAGTCATTTAAGAACTTTTGGATGCCTATGTTTTGCTAGTTTGCTGCCTATAGGTGATAAATTTGCTCCTAGAGCTGTCAAGGCTGTCTTCATGGGATACTCTAGTGTGACTAAATGATATGTATTGTTTGACTTGACAAACCAAAATTTTTTTGTGAACCGAGATGTTGTTTTTCATGGAGCTTAATTCCCTTTTAACACCTCCTCTAGCAATGAGGTTTCTGATATTTTTTACTGTCCTGAGGAATACCCTGACGTACCTACTTTAACTGCTATACCAGGTGCACCTTCTACACCTACTTCTATTGTTTCTTCCCCTCCTGATCCTACTAGTGGTCCACATCAGGATTGTCATCATGTTTCTCCACCTATTCCCACACTGCCTTCAAGAAAATCTTCAAGAGTTTCCAAGCAGCCTCTATGGCTCTCTGACTATGTTACACTATCTACATTCTTCTGCCTACTCTATCTCCAATTCTGTTTCTTATGCACATTTATCCACTTCTCATCAAAAATATCAAGGTGTTTTCTCAGTCATTAAAGAACCAAATTCTTATCAGGAGGCCATTACAGATAGCATATGGATTGATGCCATGCAATCTGAAATAAAGGCCCTCCAAGATAATCATACTTGGGATTTAGTCCCTTTGCCTGCTGGAAAAATCCCAATTGGTTGTAAATGGGTATATAAGGTTAAACTAAAGGCTAATGGTGATATTGAAAGGTTCAAGGCTAGGTTGGTGGCCAAGGATTATACTCAGAAAGAAGGTCTTGATTTTCATGAAACTTTTTCACCTGTTGTTAAGATGCCTACTGTGAGGGTTGTTCTTTCCTTGGCAGCCCAGTACAACTGGCCTATTCATCAATTAGATGTGTATAATACTTTTTTGCAAGGAGATTTACATGATGAAGTTTATATGCAATTGCCTGAGAGATTGCCTAGTTAGGGGGAGTCAGTTGTATGTAGACTAGTAAAATCGCTATATGGCCTTAAGCAAGCAAGCAGGCAGGCAATAGAATTTAAAATTATGTGAGACACTCTTTCAGTCAGGTTTTATTCAAAGTAGCTTGGATCATTCTTTATTCATCAAGAAACAAGGATCAGATATGGTGGTGATATTAGTTTATGTGGATGACATGCTGGTCACAGGAAGTAATATGGCTCTTATTGAACACACAAAAGTTTCTTTACACAAGGCCTTTAAGATCAAAGACATTGGTGAATTGAAATTCTTTCTTGGAATGGATTTTAGCAGATCAAAAAGGGGTATTCTGATAAATCAGAGAAAATATTCACTAGAAATCATTTCACAATTGGGGTTGGGGAGTGCTAAACCAGCTTGGACACCACTTGAAGCAAACATGAAACTTACTACACATGAATTGGATAACTTGACAGGCAGAGCAGATGATGAATTTTTTGAAAACATAGAACAATACCAAAGCTTGGTAGGGAAAATGCTATATCTGACATTAACTAGACCAGATATAGCTTTCTCAGTTCAAACACTTAGTCAGTTCCTGCATCAGCCAAAAAAGTCACACTGGGAGGCAGCAGTCAGGGTGATGAGATATGTTAAAAGAGAACCAGGGCTTGGGATTTTGTTGAGCAGCAATAAAACAAACAAGTTGAGTGTTTTTTGTGATGCAGATTGGGCATCATGCCCTAACACAAGAAAGTCAGTTTCAGGTTTTTTTGTCAAGCATGGTGACTCCCTAATATCATGGAAATCTAAGAAGCAAACTGTGGTCTCCAGAAGCTCTGCAGAAGCTGAGTACAGGAGCATGGCAAATGCAGTGTCAGAAAGTAGTATGTGTGACTGCTTTGATGAAAGAGTTAGGGAGTGAAGTAACTGATCCTGTCATGATCTTTAGTAATAGCAAAGCAGCATTGCAGATAACATCCAATCCTGTGTTTCATGAGAGGACAAAACACATAGAGATCGATTGCCATTTCATAAGAGAGAAGATACAAGAAGGCCTAGTGAAGACAGTGCATGTGACTTCTAAGGAACAACTTGCAGATATACTAACTAAGGGACTACCAAGATTACATCATGAATATTTGGTTGGCAAGCTAGGTGTGTTGAATGTTTTTGCACCCACTAGCTTGAGGGGGAGTAATGAAATAGGGATAACTTGATGATGACGTGTACAAAGGGTAGTTGAGTAATTAGCAGCTTATAGTTTGTTAGCATAGTTAGTTAGAAATACAGTTAGAAAATGTGATGTTCAACTTGTATATATAGGCATTAGATTCATTGTATTGAGTTAGTTTTTTACTCAAGATAATCAAAGCAAATACATTCTTCTTCCTTCTTCATTGTATGTGATTATCCTTCGATGGAGATTGTGTAAACTTTGACAACTTGTACCTTTAATGATGTATGGAATGGTGGAGGTCTTGATGCTATTAAGAATATATATATTTCATCATTTTTCTTTGATATGGCTTCTGAGGTAATATATATATATATATATAAATTATTCTTCAATTCTTAATTCCTAATGTAACATAAATGTCAGCAGAGACCAAGATAAAGAACACGTTTATGTGTTAAGTCATTATATGATTGCGTAGATTTTAACATGAATTATTATATTACAGGTTAATATTGTTGATCCAAAAGCATCATCAGGCAAAGCTAAACCAATACAATACCTAAATGCAGCCAAGATTGCTTGCAAGCTAAAAGCTGAAGAAGTAAAATATGTGTTTCCTAATGTGGATAGTAAAGATCTCCCATATCTTTGCATGGATATGATATACCAATTCTCTTTACTTGTGGATGGATTTGGTAAGTTTTGGTATAACGACGTTGTTTGTATAAATATTTTTAGCTACTATAAAAAACATATAACATGACATAAAAATCAATTTTGAAATAAACTTGACCGTTATGATGAAATGCTATTATAGAGAATGCCAGTTATAGAGAGTCTGTAACAATAAAGTCACTCAACTTTACTATCTGATTGTTATAATAATAAATTTATCTTGATATATGGGTAGGATTTATCGTTATAGCAGGTAAAGTTTACTAACTTTGTTGTTATACTTCCTCCGTATCATTTTATGTGATCAGGTGTGTATAATGTATCAAAATACCCTTTGATTCTTGTGGTATAAAAAAATATGTCACATGGAATGTAAAGTTTAAGAGTTAAAATATCGTAGAAAGTAACATTCTCTTATATAAAAACTAAAGAAAATTAAGACACATATAAATTAAATGAGAGGGAGTAGTTGGTACGATTACTTTAATCAAACAAAAAAGTAGTTTTGTTATACTATTGTTATAGTGAATAGAATACAGTTACTTAACGTAACAAAAAATAGTTTTTATGACTTTATAATTACGATAAATATAGTTTAATGACTATAAGTGAAATTAATTCATATTTTGTTGGAATATTAACAAATAAGTAGAGTTTTAATCAATTAATTTTTTGGATTATTTTTCAGGTTTGAATCCTCATAGAGAGATTACATTGGTGCATGATATTAATTACAAAAACAATCGTGTGGAAGCAGCATGGACATTGGGTTGTGCAATTGACGTAGTCTCATCATCAGCATCTTCAAGGACTCACATTTCATCTTCTAATTAAATATTATTTCTAATCTAATTAATTAATTAGTGCTTTGTAAGGCCTTGTGTTTCTCTTGTTTAATTTACACCTTATTCGGATGACTGATGCATATTCTTTTATAATATATCGTATTATATTATATTACTTTGATGAATATAATATTTATTTGATATATTTTAAGATTTTTTGTTTGTTTGAGGTTTATAATTCAAAAAGATGATAATATTGAGATGAATTTAGAGTTGAGGTGTTCAAACACATTAAAGTCGATATGCTTAAATCATCACTCCCTTATTTTGATCAAGAATATATATGTTGCACTAGCATATGTGGAGACTTTAATCTCTCTTAATGGTCTGTATTATATTACAACTAAGTTTAATTTATTTATTTTCGTATTTCATTAATTCGAGTTTTTGCTATGTATTCTTTCTTTTTTATTTGATTTCCATGTGTTCATTATTAGAACAAGTTCACTCTAAAAGTTAAGTTGTTTGATTAGGTTTATTTAGCGGTGATTTAGATAAGGGGTCCAATCCGATTCAATTCATATAGGTTTGAGTTGGTTATTGACCCATCCATTTTAATCCATTAAAAATTGGGTTGATATTTTTAATTTTTTTTTTTAATTTTATATGTTATATATAATTATAATAAAGAGAAATATTTTTTATTAGGTATTCAAAGCTTATAAAATAACAATAAAACTATTAAAACTTAATAAAAATTGGTCGGGTTGGGTTATGACTCCTTACCAACCTGTTTTGACTCATCCCACTTTGGTCCAAACAAATTTTGATTGGCTTGAATCTTGATCCGTTTATTATCTTGATTTATTTTGACCCGTCTAAATTTAACTCAACTCGCTCAATTGCCACCCCTAATTTACCGGCAATTTGAGAGCGGTGATTAATAAAGGCATAGTGGAACATGGTGACATATATTTCTTGTATTTTTTTTTTTAAAAGAAGAGGAAAAGTCAGAAGTTAGTAAAATCTTAAAGTTCAAGTTGCAATACTATATTTGTTCTGCAATAAATTAATCACAAAGATATAGAAACGGTCCAATTCAAGATGCAACTTGTATTAAAAAGAAAAAGAATGGAATGTTTTCATTTAATTTCCATCAACTTTCCTCCACAATAAGATTACCTATCAAGAGTCCCACAAGTAATTTCCTAGAAGGGTGAAATGTACTGTTATTAATTATTGGAATGCAAAAAGAAGAAGCATGTGGTTTTACTGTGTATGTCACACTGAATGGAAATATATGTAAAGCACTTTTAGTCAAGTGAAATCACAGGCATACCTCCAAATCAATAGCTTAGTGACTCGTTAAAGTGAATATTGACCAATTATTCCAAACCAAATGAGAGAAGACTCTTGATCAATTATTTCAATCCACTTATCAATAATGTGAAAGAGATTTAAAGAAGAATGACTTTGAAATGCAAAAAAGAAATTAAAGCAGATAGTAATACCGACAATTAATAGTCCATAGTGAATTATTGGAGGTGTGAAACTTTTTTCTTAAAAATATATTTAAAGATAAAAATTAAAAATTATTTTTTTAATATTTCTAAACTGTACAAATAAAAATGATCATTGTTTTTAAATAGTGTGAACAAGTGAAAATCTACTAAGAGGGTGAAAGTAAATAGTATATCTAGAAGCTGTGGGTATATGTAGAAGCTGCCTCACTCATCTTTCCTTCATTATTAAAACAAAAAATTATCTAAAAATCCCTTAAATTTATTGTCATCAAATATGCATACACAGTTTGTTGTAGGAGAATCATCTTCTTCTTCTTCCAACTTGTCTTATGATGTATTTCTCAGTTTCAGAGGCGAAGATACTCGCAAAACCTTCACCGGTCATCTTTACACCCAATTGTGTCAAGTCGGAGTTAATACCTTCATAGATGATGAGGAATTAAGAAAGGGAGACGTCATTTCAACCGAACTTGAGAAAGCAATTGAACAATCAAGGGTTGCCATTGTTGTTTTCTCCAAAAATTATGCTTCCTCTAGTTGGTGTCTTGATGAACTCGTTAAAATTCTCGATTGCAGAGAGAGGTTAAATCAGGTAGTTTTGCCTATTTTTTATAATGTTGATCCTTCTCAAGTGCGAAAGCAAACAGGGTCCTTTGGCAAAGGTTTGGCAAAACACAAGGAACCATTGTTTGGAGCTGAAAGAATGGAAAAGTGGAAAGCAGCACTCACTGAAGCTGCGAGTTTATCTGGATGGGATCTGCAAAACATGGTTGATGGGTAAGACTTCTTAATTCAACTATAGAATTTTGAATTTAAGCGTTTGCCTAAGCATATAAGCTGGTTAATTTTGGAACATTGCAAAGTCTTCTATATTTCTTAAATTCCATATCAAATCAAACTACATCCGCAGAGCAGTATTAATGGACAATTTCCATTCTCTATCCTCGAGTTCTGTGTTATATGTTAGCTATTGATTTCCATTCTATCCAGGGAAACTAGTTTTAACTTCTGATATTGCTAAAAAAAAACTGTAGGCATGAATCAAAATTTATCAGAAGTATTATAAAACAAGTTCTGCAAGAGGTCAACCAGACACCTCTGGATGTTGCTCATTACCCAATTGGATTAGATTATTCTATCCAACAGATAGAGTTGTTACTGCAAAGTGGATGTGAGCATGAAGTTCGTATGGTTGGTATATGTGGCGTTGGTGGAATTGGAAAAACAACTCTGGCGAAAGCTATATACAATCGAATATTTCGACAGTTTGGTGGTTGTTGTTGTTGCTTCCTTTCGGACATTAGATCAAAAGCTGAAGAATTGGGTCTTGTCAAGCTACAAGAAAAAGTACTTTGTCAAATTCTCAAAACTAAGGAGTTCGAAGTTGATAGTGTTGCTGAAGGTGTCAATCTAATCAAAGCAAGACTTGGGTCAAAGAAGGTTCTAATTGTTCTTGATGATGTGGATCATAGAAGCCAATTAGAATCCTTAACAAGAGAAAGAAGTTGGTTTGGCTCTGGTAGTGTAATAATTATTACAACCCGAGACGAGCAATTGCTACATGGGCTTACAACAAATGAGATATACCGGGCCCAACTTTTAAATGACAATGAAGCTCAACAACTTTTTTATCGCCATGCTTTTAACAGTTTTTCTCCACCACAAGAATATGATGAGCTGGCACAAGACATAATAAAATATTCAGGTGGATTACCATTAGCTCTTGTGACATTAGGGTCACATTTGCAGGGGAGATCCATAGAAGAATGGAGACACGAGTTCAAAAAACTAAGAGCAATTCCTCATTGTGATATTCAAAAGATTCTCCAGATAAGCTTTGATGGACTTGATGACAATACTCAGAGTGTTTTCCTTGATATCGCATGCGCCTTCCATGGATGTTATAAGGATGAAGTGACCAAAACATTAAATGCGTGTGGTTTTTATTCTGAAAGTGCTATTTCAACCTTAGTCCAAAGGAACTTGCTCCAAAGGAATGGTAAGTTAGTGATGCATGATCTAGTGCAGTATATGGGAAGAGAAATCGTTCGCATGGAATCACCTCGAGACTGTGGAAAACGGAGTAGATTGTTCAACCCTCAAGAAGTCCTTGATGTCCTACAAGGAAATAAAGTCAGTAAATTTCATTATCTTTATCTTGGTTATACTTTCTTTTCTCTTTTTTTTTTTTTCATTTAATTTGATATACATTTGCTTATAATTTAGGTTGTCATCACAAGAACTCAATTCATTTGTGCTTAATTCTTCTCTGGCTGGTAAATTATCTCTAGTTGTTTGCCAACCACTCTTTCCTAATTTCTTGGACTTTTCATTTTACTAAACAACAGGGTTCCGAAAATGTAGAAGTATTGGTGATAAATCAACAGGCATTAAAGGGTGTGAAGCTGAGCACAAAAGCATTTCAGAAAATGATAAAACTTAGGGTGCTTAAAATTGACGACTTACATATTAGTGGAGATTTTGAGCTATTGTCCAAGGAGCTCAGATGGTTGTCTTGGGAACGATGTCCTTTAAAATGTATACCGTCAAATTTTCCATTTGAGAAAATTGTATTTCTGAATATGAAAGGGAGTGATATCCAAGAATTTGGTTTGAATTTGCAGGTTCGTACTGCTATTTCATGTGTACTGCTATATTGCAATTACATGAAGGAAAATCTTAATTAAAATTATATTTTGTTTACTTTTAGTATTGTAGAAGTTTGAAGAAGCTGGATCTCTCTGATTGCGAGCAGCTCAGAAGTACTCCAAACTTCAAGGGTTCACGAAGTCTCGAGTATTTGATGTTTAAAGGTTGCTCAAGTCTTAAGAATATCCATCCATCAATAGGGAATTTGGAAAGACTAATTAATCTTCAATTCGGTTATTGCAAAGAGATTACGGATCTTCCGAGCAGCATATGCCAGCTAAAATCCCTTGAATACTTGGACATTAATGACTGCTCATCTTTACAAACACTGCCAGTTGACATTGGAGATATGCAAAGCCTAACTCATCTTTGTGCATGGCGTACGGGTATAAGACAGTTGCCTGGATCTGTTGAAATGCTAAGAAATCTTAAAACATTGCAAGTGGGAGGTGGAATTTTAGAGGCCAAAAGGAGTTTTTCTCGAAGAAGAGTCCGCCGCATAGAATCCTTATCTAATTTTATTTGTGCTTTATGTCTTGAAAACTGTGGTTTCACTGAGGCTGATGTTCCTAGGGATATTGGGAGTTTATCCAACTTATATCATTTAGATTTGAGCGGCAACAATTTCCTCTATCTACCCTTTGATTTTTCCAAGTTACCATTGTTGGTGTCCTTGTATTTGAGTGATTGTAAGAATCTTCAAACACTCCCGTCAATATCAAATTTACAGAACCTTAAAATTCTTGAACTTGGGAATTGCCAAAAACTGGTCAAGATTACAGGGTTGGACAACCTCCCTTTAATAGAGTGGATCAACATGATTAATTGTACTCATCTGCAGAATCCATTCAATGAAGGCTTCTTTAGTGCCCCTGCTCTATCAATTTCGTCTAGAAAACATCAACTGTATGAGGTTAGTCCCTCTCCCTCTCTGATCTCTATAGTATCACATTAATAATTAATGATCTAATTGTGTCTTAATTTGTCTGATGAAGGCGTCAGTAAAAATTGTTCTCGAAAGCAATGAGATTCCAGATTGGTGCAGCAATAAAGTAACAGCTCCATCTATTTGTTTGACTATGCCCACACTACATAATGAGGAGTATAAGTTCTTAGGAATGGTTCTCTGGTATGTTTGGCTCTGTTGCAATGTACCCACCCATCCTCCACACTTTGTTGTTACTGTTGCCAATAAAAAGCTTTCAGATATTCTGTTTAGTTGGGATATTGTTATAGCTGACAGTCAGAGAGAAGTATCAGGTGTATATTACTTGCCTTGCTCAAATGTTACACTGTTTGAAGGCCTGGAGATCAAAGGCGGGGAACAGATAAGAGTAGAGGATCGCACTGGCGGAGCCGTAGTAAAGAAGATGGGAGTACATCTGTTATATTTAGACCAACATGGCAATGTTACTTCTTTCCCGGCAAAAAAAGTAGTAGAAGAAAAGAAGACAAAAAGAAAAAGAAAAAGAAAAATGATGTTTGGTGGCAGTGGTGGACGAGTATTGGTGTTCCCCATTTCCAGAAAAACTTCAGCAAGGCATAACAGAGCAAAGTTCTGATAGTTTTCCTTTGGATAAAGCTTGGGAATGAGTGATGACTGAATCAACTTTTTTTCCATTTGTATACTGCTAGATTCTTGAACTGCACTAAACCTTAGTTAAAAGAATTGAATATGTATAGTCAATATATTTATCAAATTTTGTTTGATTTATGTAATCAACTTTTTCCATTTGTATACTGTTAGTTTCTTACTCATGGTCTTTCGAGATTCCCTTTGCTAGCTTCCGCATTACACCTAATTATTTTCGATCCTAACATTATGATCATAACATTTAATTTCTACTCCCTTTTTTCCTGAAAAAATACTATAAGAAAATGAAGTTGGAGCAGAAGAAATTGTATAATAAATAATTTGGGACTTACTCTCTTATATGTGGTGCTAGGGGATTGCCTGTTCTCATTCTGTGAAATGTGCACAATTTTTTGCAGTGATGGAACCATGCAATATCTCGGGAATTTCAAGTAATTTAAGCAGACGTTTAATTATATCTGATATTTGAAAAAAAAATAAAAAATTGGAAGTTGAAGTTGTGTTTAGACTTTAGACTTTGGTGGACATGTAGAAGTTGCGACGGAAACAACTCACTTAAAAAGCTGGTCAAAATTACGTTATCAAAATTATGTTAGGTTGAATTTAACATAAAATTATAACGATTTGTGTATCGAATCTGAAATTATACTCACAAATATTTCATATAATTTAATAATAGAACTACATCCGTACAAGTAAGGAACTAGTCACCATATGGATAGAGTTTCTCAGTCTTGCTGTAATTCTAGATTGTCACGTTTCTTGCTCCTTAAAAGTAAAGGAAGATTATCGATAAGAGTTATGGCATGGGTGGTAGGTACTTATTTATTTTTAATCAAAAATTTCGGATTTGTGTTTTTTGGGTACGACTGGAGTCGTCTTTGTTAGGAGTGTTTTACCTTTAAATGTGAAACTTTTCAACACAAATTTGAATTTAATCGGGCTTTAATGTGAATACCAAACACATAATGGAAAATCCAAAAAAAAAAAATGAAAAGAGAAAAAGTAAAGGAATATTGTTATTGCTCCTCAAAGTTCAAAATTGTAATATCTTAATCCCTTTTAAATTTTACAAGCGAACTTTCAGAAAGTTGGTGTCTAACTGTGTATGCAATTTTACTTCTATATTTTATATTAGTAAAGAAGCTATTTCAATAGATATTTGCTTCCATTAAAGCATATTAAAATTGAATATAATAATAACCAATTATGCTGAATATAATGGAGAAGAGTATTGTAACGATTAAATGCAAATGTATTTTTCCCAATTTAGGTTTTGTGCATAGAAAATTAAGGTCCTTCTCTTTGGTCAGCTATTTCAGTCCATTAGTGGAAATTTCACTAAAAGTTAACAAATATTAGTCAACAATTAAGGAGTAGTATCTATCTTTAATTTCTAGGACATGACGTTATTTAATTAAAATTAATTTTCACTTCATTTTTTAAAGTTAAAACAATTCTTCATTTTTTGGCAAAGTTTGTCAATAAATTAATTCGAGGATATCCTCGAATTCTTTGACTAATACTGTAGTCAACAAACTTAAAAACAAATATCCAATTTTCATTCAAGATACTTTTGTTAAGAATCTTAAGACTATATATTCAAAGCAATTTTGATGTATGGCACAAAGTGAATCCACATAGAGGTTAAATAAATACCTAATACATAAACGTGATTTTTAATTTGACATTAGTTGATATTTAAGGCCTACTAACTTTGGACGTACATAAATAGATACTTAAATTTATATAAAATTAAATAACTAGATACATATCTCATACGTGACATCCTACATATTTAACAATTATATAATAAAGAAAATTAAATTAAATCATTAGTTGATGGCTTGATGCTTTGGGTGCCTTTTGAGTACTCTATGACAAATACTACTCAACAAATTTGAAATATATATTATTAATCCAACATTTTTCTAGGAAAACTAATTCTTTAAAGTTAAAACTGTCGTTTTCATTTAAATATAAAATATTTTAAATATTGCAGTTAAATTTCATAACATGGTATTATTGCTACTCTCTAGGTCCATTAATGCAAACAGCTTCATCGTTAAAGTTTGTTATATATCTACATATTGTACGTTATCTACGATAATAATTTGGCATAATACATTGATAACCTCGTAAATTTATCAGTATATTTTATTTAGATGCATGAAAACGTATTTTTATTAGAGATTTCTGACTTAAATTTTGAATACCTATTGTATGTGTTCTCAAACGCTTATTACTTAGATAAAATAATTACTTAAAATATATCAACTTTATTATAATATATATTAGCGATAATTATCACGTTTTCTACGATAACGATGTTTTGTCTCAATTCTTATGTGTCAAAATATTAGAGTCATAGTGTCGTTGTCACAACATAAAAATATCTTTTTCCTTTTCTTCCTAAATCGTTTAATTTTGTTGAGCCAAAATTTGGCATTAAGCTACGACTAATAGATAATAATCACATTAATCACTAAGCTTATCATAAAATCTTATTATTGAATCATATTAAATTAATAAATATTTTATTTTTAATTTACAACTCAATCACAGTCAATTAATATGATTTTAATGTGATATAAATTTCGAATGTTGGTAAATTCATAATTTTTTTATTTTTTTTTTATGATAAATAAATCATACGTTAGAATCTTCTTTCTCTTTGATCTTTCGTGCGTTCTTTATCCTATTCCGAACCGAAAAGGCAAAAACATTTTTAATTATGTATAAATGGGATGTTGCTAATTCAGTTTATTGAGGCAATTTTAGCTAATAAATAGATGAAACGAGGGGATATTTGACCCTAAACTTATATCCAGGGGTAGTTATGGACTTTTTTTCGTAAATAATATTGAATTGTTATTAATATAAAACGAGTTTTTTTTTTAAAAACAAACTTTCCTTAAAATATATTACTACTTTTTTTCTCATTTTTTTATATGTCTGCTATATTAAAAGTAGATGTTCACTTTTACTTTGTCCAGCATAAAAAATCAAGAAATAATTTATTTTTATATTTATATTAATTATCCTTATTATTAAGTACTAATCATTTTTATTTTTCAACATTTAAATAACTTATAATGATTAAGAGTGATATAGTAAAATAATTATTTTATTTGTTAAAAAAAAGAGCTAAGTTAAACATGGACAAATTAAATAAATATGGATGAGATTTTAAAGATTTCTAAGATATCATAATAAATAGTCAACTCAATTGTTTAATACTCTTCAAATATTACCATAAATGAAAAATGTCTCGATAAACTATAAATGATTAAGATAATCACATAAATTAATCACTAACCTTATCATCATATTTATTAATTATTTGACACATATAGATAGCTTTATTTTTATGATACATTCGTGAGTTGTCAAGATATGGACAAAGAGGTCATCTGAAGATCTCCAACACTAAATATTAAAAAAATTCCAAATCAAATAAGTAGATCGAATTGTTTAAAAAAAACGAAGCGAATGCATAATTTATAGTTGATGAATTTTAAATTAAAATTGTATTTTTTTATCAAACTCGTATTTCTTATGCTATCTTCGTCTATATATACTCTCCCTCAGTCCACCCTCCCTCATTATCTAACTAGGTATTACGAGTATTTTAAAATATTATTGCTCTGAAAGTAGATTTTTGTACAAATATCATGAGATATACATGTGTGATAAAAGAAATTGACATCTTATATTTATACCAATTCGATATGATACATATTATTACGTATTCTTTTAACTTAATTATAATTGATATATACATATTCTCACATTAATTTAAAACGTAATTATAATAAATGTGTACAATTTAATACATTATTGAGTGAGAATAAACTTTTACATCATGCAATGCACTAAAGCGGTGGCAAATGTAAGAACGTTTTGAATGACGAGAGTAAATACGAAAGATTAACTATTAATTGAGTGATAATTTTTATAAATTATGAAACATTGTATTAATACAAATCGATCTGTTAATATATTTTTAAAAAGTGTAACAGAGAAAATTATATTATCAAATCATTCAAATGATATTTACAAACAATTTCTCAAATTATAATTTTAAAAATATGCGATCTAATTTTGAAAAAAAAAATGAATTTACACTAAGGTCCACCCAACAGTTCATTGATCTTATTGAGTTATGAATAAATTATTTATGTATATTATAATAAAATTTAAATATAAATACAAAAACCAAATATATAATTAATTTCTTAAATTTGTTAGGATATTCCATTTAAATCATGTTTTCAATTGAACAACACAACAATTTTTAATAAAATATTTTAATTAGATATTTTCTATTTAAATCTAGAAAGAAACAAAATGGATGTGTTCTTTTTTATCTTCTTTAATTATACATATCAAACTCAGATAAAAAATGTCTCAAATTTACGATTTATTGAGATGAATGCATATGCTTAAGAAAATAACATATTTTATGGTATTATCTAAAGTATCTAATAAACAAATAAAAATATATGAAAAAGGTTCTAATTATATAATTGAAATGTGTTAATATTAGGAATTGAAGTGTTTAATTAAAAAAATTAATGAAATATTCTAATTAATGCAGGTAATTTATTAAGCCAAATACAGTATGTATTTAGAATATTATTTAGTCTATATACAGACATAAACAAAATACTGCATGATAATAAAGCCATAAACAGAGTAAACAAGTCTTTTAAGATTCTGATAATTCACACAAGGTGTTTGGTTACCATATATCTATATATATCCTTGTTGTTAACGGTGTTTTTTTTTATAGTATTTTTAGTACTTTTTGCCTATTTCTGATCTGAAATTTCACATTTTCCGGCGAGAAAATGGCGACGGATATGGAGGTGCTGCAGAACGGGAAGGCGGCGGTGGTTAATGGGTGTTGCAAAAAAGGACCTGGTTATGCTTCTCCACTTGCAGCCATGGATGGTCCTAAAGAATCTTTAATTTATGTCACCTGCATATATACTGGTAAAGATTTCTAATTTTTGTGTAAGATTCTTGAAATTGAGGCTTTTTTCTTTGTATGTGTATGCTTGTGAAGTAAAATTAGTTGAAAAATGAAATCTTTGTCTCTGATTTTGCTCATCAAGTATGGTTTTTTCTTTGTCTGTTTTATGTTTGTGAAGTAAAACTAGTAGAAAAATGAAATCTTTATCTCTAATTTTGCTCATGGTTTTTTCTTTGTTTTTCTGCTTCTTCTGTCCTTTGGGGTCTTGGGGGTGAGGAAGAGATAAACTTTGCTGTGGAAATTCATTGTAAAAATTCTGTCTTTAGAGGGGCCAAAGGGAAATCTTGAGTGTATCAAGTGGTTTTCTGATTCCCTTTGGATTTAGGGGGGGGGGGTTGAAGAGATAAACTTTGGTATGGAAATTTGTTGTAAAAAATTGATTGCTAAAAGATCTGTGTTTTGTGGGCCAAAAGGAAATCTTGAGTGTTATTATGGGATTTTATAAAAATAATGAAGTGTTCTTCAAGCCCCATAAAATTGTAGTTTACATAAAATCAGATAGAAAAAACAAAAGTGAGGGGGGAAGTGTAGAACTGGTCAACTGGCAAGTGTTTGTTTTATGGAATCTGAGGTTTTCAAGCTTAAGTAAATATTTTTTGGGCATCTTGTGAGTTTCATAATGTTTTGTTTAAATATTTGACTATGATCTTTGGCTGAGGATGTGTTGCAATGTTAAATCAGGTTTAGAAAGTTGACTTACTGGACAAAATTACAAATAGCAAGTAATGTAGCTGCTAATTTTGGATTTACTTGGATGTATAGTTAATACTGTCAGTACAGAATATAGATATGTGTATATGTGAAAAATTACAATCATTTCAATGAATATTACGTTATAAACCTATGATTTCAAAAGCTGAAATTCCAACGGGATGAATCCGATCAAGTTTAAATCTTTGATCCGCCTCTGAATATGGTTCATTTCTACAGGAATGGGAAGGGGGAAACCCGACTACCTGGCTACAGTAGATGTAGATCCTAAGTCACCATCTTATTCAAAAGTGATCCACAGGCTGCCTATGCCTTATGAAGGTGATGAACTACATCATTCTGGATGGAATTCCTGCAGTTCTTGTTATGGAGATCCATCAGCTGCTCGACGATATCTCGTCCTGCCTTCACTAGTGTAAGAATTATAGCTATCATGAGGGAAAAAATACATCTTGATGACTATATGCAAGTATAGAACTTATATGATATTCATGATTTTTGATAATTTAACTCTTGCAGATCAGGACGCATTTATGCAATTGACACACAAAAGGATCCAAAGGCTCCCAGTTTGTATAAAGTTGTTCAGCCAGATGATGTCATCAAAAAGACAGGATTAGCATTCCCGCACACTGCTCACTGCCTTGCTTCTGGTGAGATAATGTTGTCATGTCTCGGAGATAAAGATGGAAATGCTGAGGGGAATGGATTTCTTCTTCTCGATTCAGACTTTAACGTGAAAGGAAGGTACTGTATTGTTGTACTCTCTTGAGTCCTGAATTTTCCTGTGCTGGTTTTTTTTGTTTCCACTTGCCTTGGTCTCTCATGGATGGTTATATTTTAAAACCAACTGAGTAGTTAAGAGCAAGAAAATTACAGAATCCCTGCATGTGATTGGGCAAGTCCTCTTTTGATTCCTTGTACCTCGATTATCACATTGTTTTGTTGTAGTTTATGTTCTGTTACTATTTGTTGTTTCTTTTACTTCCGTTACTTCTTTTTCTGGACTGCTTTGGACTGTTTTTTCTTGAGTCGAGGATCTATCTGAAACAACCCCTCTACCTCTAAGGTAGGGGTGAGTCTGCCTACACTCTTGCCCAGACCACACTTTGTGGGTCTACATTGGGTATGATGTTGTTGTTGTGATCGGGCAACTCCAAGGATTGTTTGCTATTCTATCCTAATTTCCAGTCCTCTTGACAGTTTATCAAGGAAAACTGAAGTTATGTATTTATAGTGAAACTAAACTATGCGAAGTGTCTAAGCCAAGGCAGATTTTGACTCCTTTCTTATATTTTAGATGGGAGAAACCAGGACATAGTCCCCTCTTTGGCTATGACTTCTGGTACCAGCCTCGACATAACACCATGATCAGTTCCACCTGGGGAGCTCCATCTGCTTTCACCAAAGGTTTCAACCTGCAGGATGTTGCTGATGGGCATTATGGTCGACATTTGCATGTCTACACATGGCCTGGTGGTGAACTTAAACAGACATTGGATCTTGGGAACACTGGGCTCCTTCCTCTAGAGGTAATGAACCCCTTTACCACCTTTGTAACCTTGCGCCATGGTTTATCCTGCTGAATACAAGAATATATTCATTTTCCTTCCGATATATAGGTAAGGTTCTTGCATAATCCATCTGAAGCAATTGGGTATGTGGGCTGTGCTTTGACCAGTAACATGGTACGATTTTTCAAGAATCCAGATGGCTCGTGGGGACATGAGGTTAGTAATCGTTTACTATTTACTGGACCTTTCAATTAGTTGTTAGAAGTATCGATCACTAAGTGGAATCCGGAACCAATGCAGGTAGCTATCTCAGTAAAACCAGTGAAAGTGCAGAACTGGATTCTTCCTGAAATGCCTGGTCTTATTACTGATTTTCTGATCTCTCTCGATGATCGTTTTCTATACCTGGCAAACTGGCTACATGGTGACATTCGACAGTACAATATCGAGGACCCTGCCAATCCTAAGTTAACTGGTCAAGTATTTGTTGGAGGTGTATTTCAAAAAGGGAACGCTGTACTCGCTGAGGCTGAAGATGGTTCGACATACCAAGTTGATGTCCCAGAAGTCCAGGTAATTAGAATTGAAAATAATGTCTCAATAATGTTTTGCTTTCAAGTTCATTACTAGTATAAAGAAAATATGAATACATTTTCACTAAAACAAGCTATATAAGATTTGATCGAATTATAATTCGCCAATAAGCATATAAATCATATATAATCTGTCTACTTTTGGAGTCAAATCTGTGGTTTGAAATCCAAACTATTGTTGATATTGTTAGCTTAAGATAGTTTATGCCTACCCCTTTTTCGCGAAAGTTGTAGAAACGTGGACAAATCGATGTCTAAATGACCTTCTGTGTTACTTCCAGGGACATCGGTTGAGAGGAGGGCCTCAGATGATACAATTGAGTCTAGATGGAAAACGTTTGTATGTTACAAACTCATTGTTCAGTACATGGGACCGTCAATTCTACCCCGAAATGGTAGAGAAAGGAGGTCACATGTTACAAATCGACGTTGACAGTGAGAAAGGTGGCCTTGCTATAAACCCAAGATTTTTCATTGATTTCGGAGCTGAACCTGATGGTCCATCTTTGGCTCATGAAATGAGGTATCCTGGTGGTGACTGCACTTCTGATATATGGATATGAGTGCCTAAAATCTCATAAAGAATAAAGTCTGGTGACTCTGGTCCCATGATATTGCATTTGTTTATTGAACATCTTCCTTAAACTCTATGTACCTTATAACTTCACGTTTCAGTTTTTCTTTATCTTGATGGAGCTTTGTCTTGATTTCAGAATTTTTACTCTGGTTATCCCTTCTTTTTATGAGCTCTTTGGTAAATAACGTCTTTTTTTTTTATTTCTCGTGCAACTTATGGACCTTTTAGACCATGGTTTATCGATCATTTTTTAGCTAACCAAAAAACTTGTGAGAAAACGTTAAACTATGGTCATACATTTGTAAGTTTGCAAACGTAAATCATAGTCTAGTGTTTCCTGTTTTTCAGAAGGATTAAATTTTTCAAAGGTTATATTACACAATTTTAAAATAGGAACAAAATCGCAGCCTAAAAAGTAGACTTTTGTGTAAGTCAATCAACTTTTTTATCATTTGAATTTGCTTATTGAAAATTCTAACTCTGTCTCTGATTTAATTTAACGTATCCTTAATATAACTTGTTACACTATTGAAAAGTTGAAAAGTTGCATGTAGTATTTAAGGTTGGTGAAGAAAATCCTTACAAGATTGATTTTTGTCGCATGAAAAATGTAGCGTCGTAATGTGGACTATCCTAAAGTAGCAGCCTAGATGTCTAAAGTCTCGTGAAGCTAACGTCTCAACAATAAAAATGGGACCACATTCTTCAAAAGGGGCAAATAGCAGATATTAAGGATAAAATGCGAGAAGATCGCTTGAGATAGTTGAACATGTTTTATGTTGATTTATAAATATATCGATTTGAAGGTGTGACATACTGACATAAGTGAAGGTATAAAAAAAGTGGACAGAATAGTCTTAAAATTTACATGGAATGAAATGGTCTCAAAAGACGGGTAATTGCTTGATATCAATATAGACTTAGCTAAAAAGACAGTAATTGGAGATATATTTTAAACTCGCTCCATTATTTAGGGATAGCAAATAGAAGATTCGTAAACTTATTTGGGACTGAGGCGTAGTCTTTCTGGCAATCGCATTGATACCTTAATAAGTACGTTAGTGCAGCCAACAAGATTTTCATACATAATAGGGCTCAAATCCAAAAATTAAAAATGAGGAATTCTAACCATCCCGCCACATTAGGTGGTTAACGAGGCATAGTTACTAATGTTGGCTAGACAATTCAATAGCTTAAGGATTTTTGTTTCCAGAGATATTTGAAGCTAATAGCAACTCATTAGTTTCCCTCTCTTAATTAAACCACTGGTTATGAATGCAGCACTTTCATTTTCTTCACCAACTCCAACGATGCGCCAGATTCCATTTCCCTGCAGAAGGCAGAAAATTACATGCCCACATAATCAAGATTGGTTTATACAATTGTTCCTTAAAGCTTTGCAACAATCTCATAGACATGTATGGCAAATGTGGCCTTCTTGATGATGCCTTTCAACTGTTCGACGAAATGCCCCAAAGAGATTTAGCTTCATGGGCCTCTGTTTTTACTGCACACAACGAAGCTAATCAACCCCAGAAAACTCTTTCCCTTTTTCCCAACATGTTTTTAGATGGTCTTTGGCCTGACCATTTCGTTTTTGCTAGTGTTGTTAAGGCATGCGCTAATTCGGGTGCGTTGAGAGTTGGTAAACAAGTGCATTGCCAGTTCTTGAAATCGGTGTTTTCGGTTGATGATGTTGTTAAGTCTTCGTTAGTTGATATGTATGCGAAATGTGGATTACCGGATAATGCAAAATCAGTTTTTGACTCGATTTTGGTTAAGAATTTGATTTGTTCGAGTGCAATGATATCGGGGTATGCTCGTTGTGGGAGGAAGAATGAAGCCTTTGCGCTTCTAGGGGAGTTGGAAGAAAAGAATTTGCAATGTTGGACTGCTTTGATATCGGGGTTCGTGCAAAATGGGAACTTGATTGATGCTGTTGATGTATTTCTTGAAGTAAGAAGAGAAGGGGTTGATATGAAGGACCCGTTTATTCTTTCAAGTATAGTAGGAGCTTGTGCTAGCTTAGCTGCACTGCAACTCGGGAAACAGATTCATCGATTAGTTTTAGGGCTCGGTTATGAATGTAGTTTGTTTGTTAGCAATGCCCTTGTGGATATGTATGCAAAATGTAGTGATATTGTGGAAGCTAAGAGGATATTTGATAGCATGTTGACAAGAGATGTTGTATCTTGGACCTCAATTATTGTCGGGATGGCACAGCATGGGCAAGCTATTGGAGCGTTGTTGTTATATGATGATATGATCTTGGCTGGCCTTAAGCCAAATGAAGTAACTTTTGTTGGATTAATCTATGCTTGTAGTCATGTTGGATTAGTAAACAAAGGTAAGAGTCTTTTTAAATCCATGATTGAAGATTATAAGTTAAGTCCTTCTCTGCAGCATTACACGTGCTTGTTAGATCTGTTTAGTCGTTCAGGTCACCTTGAGGATGCGGAGAACCTTCTTAACACGATGCCATTTCAGCCTGATGAAGCTGTTTGGGCTGCTTTATTGAGTGCTTGTAAGCAACATGGAAACACTGAAATGGGAGTCAGGGTCGCCAATCGCTTACTAATTCTTGGACCAAAAGATCCTTCAACTTGTATACTGCTGTCAAATACATATGCTGGTGCAGCTCTGTGGGACAATGTATCTAAGTTGAGGAAGCAGCTGGCAAATTTGGAAGTTAGAAAGGAACCTGGCTACAGTTCTATTGATTCGGGAAAAGAAACTACAACGTTCTATGCTGGAGAAGCATTGTATCCAATGAAGGACACGATATTTTCCCTCCTAAAGGAATTTGATTCTGAGATGAGGAAGAGAGGTTATATTCCTGACACCACGTTCGTTTTGCATGATATGGAACAGCAAGAGAAGGAACGACAGCTCTTTTGGCATAGTGAGAGATTAGCTGTGGCTTATGGAATTCTGAGGACTGTTCCTGGATCAGTGATAAGGGTGGTGAAAAACCTTCGAATTTGTGGCGATTGTCACACTGTTATAAAGTTTATATCAAGCATTACAAACCGAAAAATTGTCATTAGAGATGCAAATAGATTCCATCACTTCAATGAGGGGACATGTTCATGTAATGACTTCTGGTGATTGTGTCTCCAGCTGTTAGGTGTCTATCGCCCTTGAAATTTTCAAGCTACACTCTATTGACATCGATCCTTGGACACAGAGGCGGAGACAAAATTTGAAACTTGAGATCTAGATAGAGTGTTCAAGATTGAATCTGATTTTCTCAGGAAACAAAATGCTAGATGCTTATTGAATAATGTGCCTTCATTACAACTTTATGTCCTCATAAATATATGTTAAGTTCTATCAGATCTAAGCAATTTCAATAACTATATTATCATTGCAGTCTCAGGTTTCTTGATGGAAATATAATCTGAAAAACCAGTTCGTCGGTAGCTAAAAAATGAGGAATCATTTGTACGAGTGAATTGGTCAATGTAGAACTCAATAAATAGGTGGATAGGAGAACACCATGATTTGCAACCGCGACGTGAATGGATTGTTAACAAAAAGAAAAGTAAAGCAGACTAAACTTAAGCGTGGAGATATTATTGATACCCAGTAAAGGAAAATAAAAAACAAAAGAAAAGCAGTCTTAAGCATCAAGATATCATATATACTTTGTCTTTCTTTTGTATTTAAGGAAAAGCACCTTCTTAGGTCCTTTTACAGTATCCATTTAATCAATTCTTAATCTCTTATAGAGTAATTTTCAATGACCATGGAATAAATAAACCATGCTATATGACGATTAACAGTTGAAAAATGCGTTAAGTTTAGAATGGTCTTTTTATATTCTGCTTATATCGAAAGGTTCAAACTATTGAAAAAGCAATCATTTCACCAAAAAAAAAAACTTATTGGAACGGAATATTTGTTACTTTATTCTTATTTTCAAGTTCTTTGTTTCTTTCTTCTTTTGTATACTTGACAATAGGAGACTTGTTTGTGGACTAAAAGCAAATAGTGGAATATCATTCTTTTCTTTAAAAGTATCTCTGCCCTTATAACTTCAGATTACAAGTTTTTCAAGCTACTGAAAAGAAGAGGAAAAAATTATTAGAAAAAAATGGCTGAAATTCTTCTTTCAGCAATCATCAATAAATCCATAGAAATAGCTGGAAATCTACTCTTACAAGAAGGGAACCGTTTGAATTGGTTGAAAGAGGACATTAATTGGCTCCAGAGAGAAATGAGACACATTCGATCATACATAGACAACGCAAAGGACAAGGCAATTGAAGGCGATACAAGTGTGAAAAACTTGATAAAAGATATTCAACAACTGGCAGGTGATGTGGAAGATCTCTTAGATGACTTCCTTCCCAAAATTCAACAATCCAACAAGTGCAAAGGCGCAATTTGTTGGCTTAAGACTGCTTGCATCCCTTGTCATGCTTCTTTTGCGGATGAGTTTGCTATCGAGATTGAGAAGATAAAGAAAAGGGTTGCTGACATTGACCGTGTAAGAACAACTTACAACATCATGGATACAAGTAATAACAATAACGATTGCATTCCATTGGACCAGAGAAGATTGTTCCTTCATGCTGATGAAACAGAGGTCATCGGTTTGGATGATGACTTCAATATGCTAAAAGCCAAATTACTTGATCATGAATTGCCTTATGGAGTTGTTTCAATAGTTGGCATGCCCGGTCTAGGAAAAACAACTCTTGCCAAGAAACTTTATAGGCATGTCCGTGATCAATTTGAGTGTTCGGGATTGGTCTATGTTTCACAACAGCCAAGGGCGGGAGAAATCTTACATGACATAGCCAAACAAGTTGGACTGACGGAAGAGAAAAGGAAAGAAAACTTGGAGAACAACCTACGATCACTCTTGAAAAGAAAAAGGTATGTTATCCTCTTAGATGACATTTGGGATGTTGAAATTTGGGATGATCTAAAACTTGTCCTTCCTGAATGTGATTCAAAAATTGGCAGTAGGATAATTATAACCTCTCGAAATAGTAATGTAGGCAGATACATAGGAGGGGATTTCTCAATACACGTGTTGCAACCTTTAGATTCAGAGTACAGCTTTCAAATCTTTAGCAAGAAAATCTTTAATTTTGATAATAATAATAATTGGGCCAATGCTTCACCTGACTTGGTAAATATTGGTAGAAGTATAGTTAAGAGATGTGGAGGTATACCACTAGCCATAGTGGTGACTGCAGGCATGTTAAGGGCAAGAGAAAGAACAGAACGTGCATGGAACAGGTTACTTGAGAGTATGAGCCATAAAGTTCAAGATGGATGTGCTAAGGTATTGGCTCTGAGTTACAATGATTTGTCCATTGCATTAAGGCCGTGTTTCTTGTACTTTGGTCTTTACCCTGAGGATCATGAAATTCGTGCTTTTGATTTGACAAATATGTGGATTGCTGAGAAGCTGATAGTTGTAAATAGTTGCAATGGGCGAGAGGCTGAAAGTTTGGTGGAGGATGTCCTAAATGATTTGGTTTCTAGAAACTTGATTCAAGTAGCCAAAAGGACATATGATGGAAGAATTTCAAGTTGCCGCATACATGACTTGTTACATAAATTGTGTGTGGACTTGGCTAAGGAAAGTAACTTCTTTCACACTGAGCACAATGCATTTGGTGATCCTGGCAATGTTGCTATGGTGCGAAGGATTACATTCTACTCTGATATTACTGTCATGAATGAGTTCTTCCGTTTAAATCCTAAGCCTAGGAAGCTTCGTGCACTTTTCTGTTTCATAACAGACCGTTGCGTATTTTCTCATATGGCTCATCTTAACTTCAAATTATTGCAAGTGTTGGTTGTAGTCACATCTCGTGATTGGTATTCGACTTTCCGTCTCCCAAACAAATTTGGGAACATGAGTTGTTTACGCTATCTGCGATTGGAGGGACTAATTAGACGAGAAGTACTGCCAAATAGTATTGTGAAGCTCAAATGTCTAGAGACCCTAGATATTCATCATAGCTACATTGGACATCCTGAATCTGTTTGGGAGTCTAAACAATTGAGACATCTTCTTTATAATGGTTCTAGTAAAGCCCATTTGGAGTGCCGTTGCTGTTCTATAAGCTCATTTTTTCCAAACGTGTACTCATCATTGCCTCCTAATAATCTACAAACGTTGATGTGGATGGATGATAAATTTTTTGAACCGAGATTGTTGCACCGATTGATCAATTTAAGAGAACTGGGTATAGCGGAAGTATCCGATTCTACCATTAAGATATTATCAACATTGAGCCCTGTGCCAACGACACTAGAGGTTCTGAAGCTCTCATTTTTCTATCAATCGAGTGAGCAAATAAACTTGTCGTCCTATCCAAATATTTTTAAGTTGTATTTGCAAGTTGGCAGAACACAGCGCATGTCATGCCCTCCAGCTCTTGCCAAGCTTACTCTTCGCAATGAATCATTACCTCCAAATCTTGTCAAGCTTACTCTTCACAACTTTGAGGTATACGGTCATCTAGTGGCAGTGCTTAAGAAATTACCCAAATTAAGGATACTGAAAATGATAAGCTGCAAATATAATGAAGAAAAGATGGATCTCTCTAGTGATGGTGATGGTGATAGCTTTCCGCAACTTGAAGTTTTGCATATTAAGTATGCACATCGGTTGTCTGAATTAACGTGCAGGGATGATGTGAGTATGCCTAAATTGAAAAAGCTATTACTTATAGAAAGAACTGATTCCAACGTTAGGCTCTCGGAACATCTTGCCAAGCTCAGAATATGAAAATCTCAATGTGTCAACAGGTCAGTTTGCTTAGCTACTATAATTGTTTACTTTTAATATCTCAGAATAAGCTAATTTGTATTTAATTCATGAACTAAATATTTTATGTCTAATAAATTGCAGATTAAGTCTTCTGGTGATTGTATCTTCAGCTGTAAGGTGTCTACCGCCCTAGGAATTTTCAAGCTACACTCTATTGACATCGATCCTTGGACACAGGCGTAGCCAGAATTTGGAACTTATGAGTTCTAGATAGAGTCTTCAAGATTGAATCTGATTTTTCTCAGGAAACAAAATGCTACATGCTATTGAATAATGTGCCTTCATTTACAACTTTATGTCCTCATAAATATACGTCAAGTTCTATCAGATTTAATCAATTTTCAATCACAATATTATCATTGCAATCTCAGGTTTCTTCATGGATATAAAATCTGAAAAACCAGTTCGCCGGTAGCTATTCGGATCTTGCATCTTTCATAGCTAAAAAAATGAGGAATCATTTGTACAAGTTGTCAATTTGCTCTTTGTAAAGAGCTGCAACTCTGTCTCTCTTGATTTTCATAGTTGGTGTTAGCAAGCCACTATCAATCTGCAGTAAATAAAAATGTCTAAGATACAGAAATTGTCTGACATTAAACTCGAATCAAATATGGCCAAAGAGGTATCGCGATAAATGGTACCGTGAAAGGTTGATCAACAACAAGGATAGGTCCAACTTGAAACGAGCACCCCGAAGTCCTGCATTTGTTAAATAAGAGGGGAGATGATTTTTATTCTAACAGAATTGAAAACAAAATATCAAGAAATTTCTTGATATACGAGTGAATTGGTCAATGTAGAAGGTGTAAGTAAGTCCTTGCCATTTTCGTAACTCATCGTGTAATAGGCCAACAGTTTTTTCTTTGCTAACTTCAGTGGTTTCAGAATCCACAACAGCTGATCTTTTAGCTGCTAACAGAACCTCTTCCTTGTTTGGTACAATTATAGCTCCAAGACGCCGTTGATCCTACATGTTATTGATGTCAAACTTATGAAACGTGAGAGAACATCTTAATTACGCGCTCAATAATAACAACTCACCTGGCCAATGACAACAATCTGCTGGATCAGACTACTCCCCATAGCAGCTTCTTCAATTTCTGATGGTTCAACATTCTCACCTAGTTTTTTTCACACAAGGTAAATACATATAATAAAGTTCAAAGCTGTGGATTGCAAAATTACTCATAGAATGAAACCCGTCTCTTTGCAGTTTACCAATAGAACGTCATCTTCGAATAACAATCCACACAATAAAGGCTCTAATTCCAAAACACATTACTGACAGAACACCAGAACAACGACAAACTTAATGTTACTAGAGTAGTCCAAGAGCAGACACACTAGAAGTAATTATAGCTTACCAGTTGACAGGACTATGGTATCCTTTGCACGACCTTCAAGGACTATTACACCCCCACAATTACGACTTCTCCCTATAGAGTGATCAGGCACAATCCACCCAAGATCACCAGTGTTCAGCCATCCGTTCTCATCAATAGCTTGTTTTGTTGCCACCGGATTCTAAAGAAAATTTACGAGATATTGATGGTTAATTAACATTGCAAGTAGAATTATGTTCCGGAGTAACACATACAGCTCAAAATGACTGCCACTGAAGGAAAAACATACTTTTGATGTCTTTTATTATGACCAACACGTAAAATAGCAACTCTTTTCCAAGTATTACTGAAGAAAATTAATACTCCCCCTATTTCAACTAATTCATGCACTTACCAAACAATTATTAAAATATCCATGTTACATTATACTGTATGTATCTAACATCATGCGTAAATGTATTTAGATTGTTTATGTCAGAGAGAAAGGTGCTGCCTCCTCAAAACGGGGAAACCAGCCTAGGTATTGTCAGAAATCATATAAAGTTCACAGAAATAATTCAAATAAAATGAAGCAGTGTCACCATAAAAATAAAATGTAAAGAAAAGTAATGATGCATCGTCATAGATGTCCAAGGGAAGACAACAACAACGTACCCAATGTAATCCCACAAGTGAGGTTTGGGGAGAGTAGGATGTACGCAAACCTTACCCCTACCTTTGTGGGGTAGAGAGGTTGTTTCTGATAGACCCTCGGCGTCCAAGAGAAGACAAAAAGAATATATAATTTCGGATCAAGCTATTGCATTGCATCGCACTAACTGGTCTAACTAAGAGGAACTATAGAACTCATTAAACAAAAAAAATATGCACTAACCTTATAGTAGCCTTTCATTATTAGTGGCCCTCTAGCTTTGACTGTGCCTTTTGAGCCGGGAGGAAGGACTTCATCTGTTTCAGAATTTACGACTTTTACCTCTACATGGCGAATGGGACGACCAATTGATCCAAGCACCTTCAGAGATCAACAAGGACTTTGTTATATGATACCACATTCTGAAGTATGCACAGTTAAAGCAAAGTAATGATAGAAACTAGCCTACAAATATGTAAAATACAAATTGCAATTTTGTGTGTTGAGAAGCAACAAATGCATTATGAAACAATTTCACATGATGGTTGTGGTGTTGTGACATCTTCAATGGATACAACTCAATGGTACTGCTCTGCACCAATGTCATATAAGGCATCCCTATAAGAAACATCATTGTCGAAGAAGTAGAATTATTTTGGTTCCATATCTATAAGATACAATACTCACGTTACACGTAATACTCCGTGCAGCAATCACAGGAGCTGACTCTGTCAAGCCATATCCATTCTGAATCTTTATGTCAATTGCCTACGAATTACCAAAATGTATGTAAGGAAAGATCACCAATCCAATTGCCTACTTACAATAGTTAAGACTACAGGAACTACTAACCTCAAAGAATTTGTCTACATGGGAAGAAAGACTACCACCCCCGCTTATGCCAGCCTGTAGAATGTAAAGAAAGGTAATCAATTAGTGTCTTCACAATCCAGCGGACCTAAGTCACGTTTGCCTTACAGAATATAAGTATGACAAAACAGTAGCATGGTGTTTATGGAAAAGAATAGAATGTCGTTGTTAACAATGTGTGAAAAGATTTAAGCTTACAAGCATGCATTTGGGCAAACAACAGCATGAGTACATGTAAGCTACTACTGCAACCTTTTCAAAATATTTCCACTCACATTGGCGTGAGAAAAACATTCACCTCTCTCTTCAAATTTCTTATTTTACTTTCTTTTGTTTAAAAACTTACTTTGTTTTTCTTTTGATGTTCTGAGATAGTGTTAAACTCTTTAATTTTCTTGGGTTACACCCTTACTGCATCAGAAATTTCTTATTTCGGGGATACGTAGTGTACCAAAATGTCACAAGTTTAACAATGACCCATCCAACCTCAAAAGAATTGCCTAAATCAGTCAACTGACGAGTGTCACACACCATTATAAGGCCTACAACACAGGCATTTGTTTTGCTAGTTCAATAAGTCCTAAACTTCAAAGACGCACAGGTAAGGAACATCACAAGTCACTAGCAGTTGCATATCAAACCTTTGAAATACCAATGCCTGAGTGTATTTTACTGTAAACAATTTTCTTGGCAAGCATATGTAATGGCAATAGAATAGCAGCAATAGTTCGAGCCCACAACCAGTCAAGCAATGATACAATATATGAAGGTTGCTTCGTGTCCTTCGTTAAACATTTCCCCTGCATCACAGACCATGATGGAAAGAATAAATCATGATTAAATCAATGTGCTCACTTGGGCGATAGATTATAATTATAACCAAAAGTACATCAAAAATCATTCCTCAAAACAAATTGAATGACATACTTTCATAGTAAGAGATCATAGTTAACTGCAAACATAAACAAACGCACAACTAGTGCAACAGAATCCCTAATAAAAATAATAACAACAAACCAAGCAACAAAAATAAAATATGATAGAAAAATGAAATATGCAAGAAAAGAAACAGTGCAAGCTATCAATCCATTTTCTACACCCATTACATGTGCAGATCATAGCATCTTAAGTTCAAGAGTTCAATCTTCGGCATCCATTTTAACAAGTAACAGTTTAAAAGTCCCACTATACGTGTGAGGCAGAAATGCAGTTGGAGAAGAACAGGTATTATATGTGATCTTCCTTAACTAAGTGAGGTTGAGGGATTGACATAAATTCAGATAGTCATGATCACAAATCTGTTTATAATTGCTAATCACCCTACGACAATGCTCATACACTCAATATGCTTCAGTATTCAAGTTCTATATTTTGGTTCCAAATATTGCACCGTAATTATACAATCTGAAGAGTAACTATTACTTCAAAATGAAAAATTTAAGAGTCCATGCCCACATACATCTAAGAACTCATTTTGTGAAAAGATGATAAGAATTTAGAAGCAGTGTTCTGAAAACAGATACTAATACAACTATTATAAAGTTGAGTATTCCTGAACAAAACTGTGCTTATTCACTATAACAATGGTGCATATAAGCTGAAAACTTAGTACAATAATATCAGGGATTAACCTCGTAAATCCTTTTTGCCTCCATGTAAGCCATACTGATCTTTAAAAATAATTGGGCAATGAGTTTACGAGCAGCAGAGTTTGAATTGATCTGCTTTAGAATTCCACTGTAAAGTTCATAATTGATTATTATCTGATAATATAGAATAACAAAAAAAAGGATATCTCAAGAAATGTTATTAAACACAACTTTTTCTAACAGTTTAAGCAACCAGAAAATCAAAGGTATGAGAAGCTACGGATTATACCTGTATAACGTCTCATACACTAGAGGAACACTTATCAGGTAATGTGGCTGATAACGCCGCAAATCTTCCTACAACAGTAAGAAGGTTGTTGAGTCAGTGGTAATAAATATTAATAATCGAAGCATAAATATATTTAAGGGAAGAAAATACTGGGGCAGAGATCAGATCAATGTTTTAGACTCTTTCACAACATGAGGGCAAAAAAGGGGGACAAATTGACTAAATAAGAAACCAATACAAAATGCACACACCTTCAAATTCTTTACGGTTGTGTACACTTGCTCCGTTCCATATGTGAATATGAAATACTCGCAAGCACGTTCATATGCATGCCAAGGTGGAAGCATGCTTAAAAATCTGTCCCCAGGTACAGCAGGCACAATCTCCCACAAATTCATAATCTAACAAAGAGAACAAAGGGGGTCAACAACTTTACTTACTCAATAACTAGCAGTACAACATACTTATTGACACCACAGATACCTTTGGAAGTTACAATGATACTAAAAGATGGAAAACCGGCCAAACAGAAGATCAATAAGAAAATACCAGAAACAGCAGAAACATTATTTTCTATGTAGAATGATAATATAACTGTTTTTTGGTTTTAGTATTCACGCTGCTTTTGTGATGATTAGTTCCGACTGTACAACAATTCTTTCTGGTGACGTGTTAGTGACATTGTAACTCTATTATGTGACGTTCTGCCGGTACCACGCCTCTTTACAGTGATCGCTCTGGTAGAACCACGACTCTTTTTCGATCACTCTCGTGAAAACTTTTTTGATTACTAGTTATCAATTCAAGCAACAATAATGATGTCCTAAAGATTTGTGCAATGTTACCTCTTCACGATTACGAAGTAAAGATCCATTTATATGCCACAAGAAGCACCTCCTTTTCGATACATAATTACCATCAACTTGAAAGAGAAAAGAATTTCATATTTTTCTTTTGGTGACTTTTCATTGTTCTAGCAACATTAAGACAATAAGCTCACTACTCAAGTATTAGTTTAGTGTTTCATGCATCTGAAATAAATAAACTCATGACGTTTCACCAACTTGAGTTTGAGAACTTCTGAAAGTTAAGAAAATTGTTAAATATCTGGTGAATATCCTCGATGATAATGTCATAGCTAAGAATTCAAAAATTAGGGTTCTTTCTTTAAAAAAACTAAATAAGGAGCCAACTTAGTAGTTAACCTACAATTCAGCAAGAGTTTTTTTTCTCATTTCTTTCTCTCTCACAATACTAAACCTCACTTCTCAACCTAACTTTCTCATTGACGTCTTTCCCCAAGGGTATTTTATTCGTTTTTCTCAGAAAAAAATCACAAGAGTACAGAATCTATTAAAGCACTAATTTTAAGATGAGATAGTGCACAAGTTTAAAAAGAGATCGGTCCATCAGTCCTTTTTCCCAAATTTGTACCTCAAGTTAATACTTTGCTTCTTTTCATATAACCAAGACTAGAACAACAGGATAAAGGTAATAAGATACAGATGAGCCTGCAATAGTGAAATCAATTAAGGAATTCTAAGCACTAGAGTAAATGTACAAGTGCAAACCTGGTGAAGCAAATTTTTATGCGTAAGCATGACACCTTTTGGATTACCGGTGGTTCCACTAGTATAAACAAGTGTAGCCACATCATCAGAATTGATTGCTTCATATGAATATTGTTTCCCTAAAACAAATTTGTTAGCTACTGATATTCTCCCAATAGGAATTTGGAACTACATTATTGAAAAGTGCAACTTCATAATCAAAGACAAAATAAAAAGGTCACCAAACTGAACATCGCGTTGAGCATGTGACTTATAAACACATAACTGCTCAAAACATATAGGAATGCAAACTAGTGAGCGTGCTCAAATGTTATGGAAGTTGTCACAGAAATAGAGAGGATAAAAAAAATATGACAAGCTAAAAGGGAAGTAGAACAATCACATCGGGATAGATCACTTGACCAAAAGCTAGTCCCTATTAAAAAACTGGGATAAGGTACACTAGCCTATAAATTTTCATTTGTTGTTTTATTTCACTGGGCACAGAATCAAAACTCTAGAAGTAAAGTTCAGGATGACCTTTGCATAAACAGAAAAAGAAGCATAAAAGCCATGTTGTGATGATAGAATTAGCATGAGGTTCAGGATATTGATTTCCGTGCTGAAGTCTCGAAATTGAATCTACTAATAATTATTGTGTATACACCAGGCAGGAGTTATCTTTTAACGTTAGTATCTCAGAGAGCTAACAGAAATAACATATACTGGGAAAGAGTCGGGAAGATGAACTTGCAACTTGAAGTAGAAAACTTTTTAGCACAATTCTGTTCTAACAAGATGATAAAGAAAAGCAGAACGAAAAGAACGAGCAAAAGTACTAGATTTATTCCAATGCAGGATAAAAAATCAAGGAAATTTTATTGTGTGAAGAAGAAAAACACCAATATATCATCTTAGGAAAACAATAATTAGTTTTAAGCAAGAAATATTTAAAAAAAAAATTAATGTAATTTAAATTATGTCTCTTACAGTAAATGTCTTACTGGCATCTTCAGAATCAAGTAGATCCACACGACTCTTGTGACCCAATTCTATAATCTCCTTATAAGTATATACAGGATATCCCTGCCTGGCTTCTGTTACAAGGCTAGACTTCTCTCCCCAAAGTAAAATAACAAATCGTACAGCTGCATGGGAGCCAAAGGTGTCTGCAATCCGGTTGTACATCTCAGGATTGTCAATAGCAAGAGCGACACTGGCAAGGCAATGATTAAAAGATAATGATAATAATCTTATCACAGTCAAAATGCATGCAGAAGAAAATTGTTTTTGTTTTTGGGTTTAAGATGGATATTGTGGAGTACATCCAACAATACCTTCTTTTTATCTTTGGAGAAAAACAAACCTGAAATTAAAGAATAAAAAGAGAAGGCAAAATACAGTGACAAATAGAAGTTTTTTAAACTTGTTGCTGGCACACACAGCAGAGATAGCTACTTCGTCAAATTGATCACAGCTACTGGTGCAAACTAAACAACGAGAAACACATGATCCTATACTGTGTGCACAAATTGCTTGCAAAAGTTTATGAATAGAAGTCAACCACATAAACTAGGTAATCCTCTAATCAGATAGAACAAATCTGGCCAACGTAAGTGATCATGGAGGCATCTTTAAGGCCATCAAGATGTCCATTTTATTTGTTTAGTTCATCAGCTTCAAAAATGTAACCGGTATCAACTACATGTCACTACACCGAACAAGATTTTCTTAAAAAATAAGCAAATATCGTGAAACTCGGATATGAACAGAAGACAAATGTCCAAATAATTTTATTTCTATGATATAATGAACTTTTAGGGAGATAGTGTGCTTTTGATGGTAGAGTTGTTATTCTAGATACAAAGAGTTACTTATACATGTTAAGGCAAAGACGTAACACCTATCATGCTGTCAAAACGAGGATATAATACCCATATACCAATCTGTCAAGAGATCTTTCATTTAGTATTGCAGTCAATAATAGTATCGACATGTTTAAAATGAGAGGCAGGGAAAACAACTAATCAGGAAAAAGAAACGAGAAGAAAGACAGGTAGAACAAGTAACATGCTCACTGACAGGTTAATTAGAACAACTAACGAACACCTGCACTAACCTTTCAGAGTGGCTGTATAATTGCAATAGCTCTTGATCTGATGACCTTGAACCCCTTACAACATTGATAGCCCCACTTGCCATCATACCTAAAGAATATGATACTTTACAACAGAGCTTCCAAATAAATTGAACATAATCGAGTATTCAGGTAGAAGACTAGTAGTAAACAGTTTCGGTTCTTGTCTCTCCTGCTGGTAGTACTAGTATTATTCATTCTCGGTATTTTAATTACTTTACTATTTCTGTATTTTTCATTCTAGTTTTCTATTGCTACTTGTTGTTTCTCATGCCTTTGATTTCCAAAATTTTGTAATTTCGACGACGGGAGCAGGAAACGGAAGAGAAAAAGGTAATGCATAAAAAGTAAAACGAAATATTCACCATTTCTAGGATTTATGGATGGGATCAATTGATTTACCTTGATCTGCAACAAGCCATCGACATGAGTTATCAGCAAAGAGTGCAATTTTTTCATGTGGCTTTAGCCCAATAACTCTCAAGCCTTCGGAGAAATCCACAATTTCCTGATCAAGCTGCAATTTTTGGCAATGCATTTAGAGAAAAAAAAGGAAGCTCATGCATATCAATGACAAGATGGATAGCCTCATCAAGTCACCAACAGTGATCCACTACACAAACTTGTGAAAGCAACTACCATTCTAGAGAAAGGCTCTTAAAAATAGAAGTCATGGTTGACCTGTTTATAAGTCATGGTTGTAGGAGGATCATGATATGGGTCCACGACTGCTACACGATCACCAAATTTCTCTGCTGAAGTACGCCAAATGTCAGGAACGGATCTCCACTCAGTCAAGGGCAGCCCACCATTACCGGACAACAATTCACTTTCCAGAAAAGGCGAGCACTTCCTGATTTCCACTTCTGCAGTCTGGAACAATGTTTTAATGAATCCCATGAATAAATACATAATAGAAGCAGTGTTATCAAAAGAGAAAGCGCAACAATAATTCTAAGGTCCTTTGGGGCTTTAAGCGGAAAGCACAAATAAAGCATGAGTTGTAATGAAAAAAGGCACAAATGGAGCAAAACTACAAATATGTATGTGTGAAACTGTGAATAGATAGGAATCATAGATGCTTGATGGAAAAGAATATATATCTCTTGTAAAGTTCAAATATCTTCAAAATCATCGTTTGTAGGATCAATAGTGTAAACAAAAGAGACGATATCCTGGACATAATTGACTCCTTACATCTATAAAAGGAATCAGTCCAGCACTTCGACAGATATAATCAGACCTGCTAGGTACTGCTCTAACTATCAATGAAATTACTGTACTTATATCAAAATATTATTGCAAGAACGATACATGAAATGCATCAGACACAAAACTGTAAGTTGGAGGCTAACTAAAGTTAGTTGGCATTAACAAATTTCATTAAAACAGAAAAGAGGGTGCTGAAATATCCATTCAAGAAATCTCAACTCCAAATGCACTTAATGCTGCTTATTGTACTTCCCAAGCTTAAGTCAATTACAGCAATTGTACTTTCAAAGCTGGACTCAGTTATAACAAATAGGAACAACATTGCACCATTAATATACAACAGTGATAATTGCTCTCTCTGATGTGAGTCACTTTCCTTTTTCCGTCCAAAAAAATGACACCTTTCTATACAAAGAAACTACTCCCTCCATCCCAATTTAAGTGTCTTACTTTCCTTTTCCGTTTGTCCCAAAAAGAGTGTCAGTTCCTATAAGTAAGTTTTTCAATTTTAACACAGTACATCAAAGACTATACACATCTTTAATTTTAAATCATAAAAGAAATTAAAACCACAAGATTTAAAAGTTTCTCTTCATTTCTTAAACTGTGTGCCAACTCATTGGGATGGAGGGAGTAACTAAGTCTAAACTTCAAATTTTACCCCTAATGACATATTTGTAATCAAACAAATGTCTATGACATGTTTTAGACCACAAGTTTCAAAAAAGATTCGATCTTTCTTAAACTAAGTGCCCACCCATTGGGACGGAGGGAGTAATTAACTTTAAACTTCAAATTTTACCCTTAATAACATAATTTGCAGTCACACAAGTACCTATGACGTGTTCAAAACCACAAGTTTCAAAAAAGATTTAACTTTTCTTAAACTACAGGCCTAGTCAAAAACAGTCACATAACATGGCAACTGATTGAGTATAATTCACAATTAAAAACTAAAACATTTTACTCCAACAAAACACAGCAACAGCATTAAACCAAAAGAAGCAAAAAGATTTTTAAGAATCACCTTAGACTGACAGTGAACTCGACCAAGTTTTCGACTTTTCGAAACAAGAATTGTTATCAATTGCTGCTGAGACCAAAAATGGCTAACCCCATGCCTTCCCCCACATGGGGTAGCAAAAAAATTGGATTTTAAACTCATGGTAGTAGTAATCATCACTGCTAATCTAAAATTTTCTTGAAAAAGATGAATATTTTAGAGTGTTAATGGTGAGAAGAAAGAGTCCAGAAGTAGAAATTGGGTAAGAAAAAAAGCAGCATTGAAATATACGGAAAAAAAAGAATCAAATGGCCGGAATTAACAGCTGAAGGACTCAATAAAGTTGAAGGATTGAGACATCTTAAGAATTTTATTTACGAGCTAATGTCAAAAACATATTTGAAAGATCTCCATATACATGCGAATTATATTAGATACATGTATTTAGTAATTAGATGCACGAAAAGAGGCGATAGTCAGATACACGCTAATTACATTTAGATATAATATAACTAGAACATATCTGGATGCGTCAAATACTTATATTTGAAGTTCAAAATTTAATAAAATTTGTAATATTACAAACTAATATGAATCTAAATAATTAGCTTTTAAACTTATATAATTTCTATAATTTACAATAATAAAAATAATAATAATTTAAATAATAAAATTAACATCAAATAATTTAGATATAAAACACAGAAAAAACGAACTTTATGAGTGGTGTCAAAGAGTGTGTGTTGGTTGAATAGTAGTACTACTTTATTGGTGTGTTAGCTGACAAGTGACAACTACAACCAACCTATAGCCACCTTTTTGGTTAAAAAAATAAGTGCTCCTACCCGTCGGATTTATGTTGGCATAAATGAAATTTGGGCACTCAACTAAGTTTTAATTATTATTTCTTTCGTCTTATTTTATTTGGGATCATTTAATATAATATAGTAATATTTTAAAAAAAAAATTAATCTAAAACAATTCTTAAATATTTTATGATTGTAAATTATTTTATTAAGTGTTAAAGAAGAATTTTAAAATTAAATTATAATAAAGTGATATTTTTTTGGTACATACTAAAAAAATAGTATCATATAAAATGATATAAAGATAGTATAATATTTTTAATATCTTTTAAATATTAAAATTGTTAATTATTGTAGTTTCTACCTACATAGCTTGGCACAACAAATTTTGTTATTTTGCTATTGTATACCTGCATAAGTTATATACAAATTAGTTATTTAAACATTACATTATATATGATTTAAATTACAAACAAATATTAATATATGAGCAATAGTTTATATTTAATCAAAGCTATAAGGTAATACCTACTCTTTATCTAAAAACTTATGTAAACATCTCAAAAAAAATTAAACACTTTTTTTAAAAAAATACTTAAATTTTTCATAAGCTTTGGCCAAACATTATAATTTATAAGTATCCAATGCGTAGAAGAATATATCTTGATAGAAATGCGTGCCAATTTTGTACATATTCCTACTGCCAATAGAGGATAGAGTGAATATTTGTATTTTGTTTAGAATTATTTAATAGAAAAATAAGGGCATGCATGTGGTGGGTGCATTTTTTTTTAATTATAAAATTAATACTATTTAATTATAAAAATTTCAAATTCATCTTGAAGACAAATTTCAAAATTTTAAAACTCAATTTTATCTTCCAACTCCAAGTTAGAAAAGTGCTTCAAACATGAGAAAAATATTGTTTGGCATATATGAAAGTTTAGAAATGCTTGGAGTTTTAATAGTGAATTAACCGACTCTTCAAGTATAGCAACAAAAGCTTTATTTGAATATAATAAATGTCTTCATAATACTTGCAAGTTCCAAGAGAATTATGAAAATCAACTAAGAATACTCAAATATGAAATCTGTTTATTTATTGGTGTAGAGTTACAAGTTGAATCAAAGAAGGCAAACATGATTTGTTTGCTATAAATAACAAGGGTGTTTTGCTCATATTCCCGATTTAATTTGTTGGAAAGACTATAATTGCTTAAAGCATTTGCGATAGTAAAATCTATGAAAAAAGCGATACAACATGGATGGAGGAAACTCCGATGCAAAAAGTATAGTAGATATATTTTGGATGAAAAAAATCATTATTTAGATGCTGGAAATACTTACTAAAGGCTTAAAGAGTCTATTGGGCTTGGGCCCAGTAAATCCAAAACAATATGGGCTCTGGACTAAATAACTTCCCTTTTTTACCAATTTGAGGGTGGAGGATTGCACATATAGCCAATTTTAGGACATCATTTAAGATAGAACCGAAGTTCTTAAATTCTTACAAGTTTAGCCACTTTAAAATAATTTCAAACACACGAATCTAAATTTTTATAAACTTCAAACATATGCGTCTAAAGTTTAATTCGTCAAAAGGCTAACTTCATAATATTTGAAAGCAAGCAAACTTCCGATATAAACATCTCAAGTTCGGGCTATCAGAAATTACCTTATTGATTAAAAATATTGTAAAAAAAAATCCTAATAATTGGTTACGTTGTATTGATAAAAAAAAAGACAAATAATTAATTTAATTAATAAAACTTCTAATTTTTAATCATTTTTAATCACACAAAGAACAGAACTAATATGATTAATCTAACATGCCAAATAAAAAAATAATTCTTTTGATAGTTTATCCCCAACATATTTACGTGTCGTTTTTTGCCGTCCAATAAATTCTTAAATATATAGTTTAATCACCTATCATTAAATTAAAAAGTAAAACAACAATATATGATGGTACGGCTTAAATATATTTGAATCAACTTCATTCTTAACGCATTATGACGAGACAAATAATATTTTTTTTACTTTTAATTAAAAAAATTATGTTCGAATTTGAGTTATTTTTTTTCTTTTAATGAATGTAATTATATCTAAATCAATCGAATGCGGCTATTGATATCAAATGATAGGAAGAAAAAAAAAGCACACATCCATGATTGACTTTCCCTTAACCCTTGAATCATGGCACTTGTCTTGCTATTATAACTATTATAATTATATTTTATGGCCACTATTAACTACCAGAGACAAAGATATTGACATGTGCATTAGTATAAGGATTAGTGGTTGCCAACAAATTCAAGATTAATCATCTATTTTGACCTTTGTACATGTTCTGCATGCTAATCCTCCACGTGTCATGTCATAATTAATATGACATTTTATGCAAAAATAAATAAATAGATAAATCATGGTGTGCCATCTGGTACAAATGAAGTCATTTTTGAAAAAAATATGACATTTTCTTTTGGTGTTTGGTTACCAAAAATTGAGAAAATAATTTCCTATAAATGAATCACGGAAGTCATTTTTTCATAGAACTGTCTTGACTTGTTATTTTATATTATTTGCTTCAATTATCATTTAGATATTTTTATTAATTTATAGTACTCATAATTTTCATTAAAACACTCTTTGATTTATTATTAAATTTAATTTTAAGTTTATTGAAAAATATTTTTTACTCATCAACCAAACATCCTAAAATGAATTTCGAGAAATATTTTATGTAAATAATTACTTTCATTGTATCGAACATACACGCTATAATGTGTAGTATTATTGTTTCTCTTTTCTTCAAAAGTTATGTGACTACCTCTTAAAAAATTCCAATTAGAGATTCGATATATTCATCCCTGTACCTAAAAGGGATGAAGTGATTTGACTTAAAGGAGCTGCTTTTAGTCTTTTCTAACATTTAGATTGAGCAGATATCAATCAAGAACGAACTTTGTATCCGCCCCCTCCAAATATTTGTCAAAATTGGATGTTCTCTCCGACATATAATGTACTCCAAAAGGAATTCGAATAAACCCCTAGCTCCAAGCTAACTCCGCGTCTGATTACATCAATAGCCAAAATAGATGACAAAGAGGGGGTGGGGGAAGGGGATGGGGCAACAAGAAGATGATAGTTCAATTAGATGAACATAATGTGTCTTGTTAATCTTTAAAATTAATTGTCATTAAAAAAAAAAAAACTACAAATTAATACCATGTCATTTCAAGAAATATAATTTTTGTATACTTTGGTTGGTTTAAAACTTTAAACATGTCAATTTCTAACAAAACCAACCTACTATGATTTGGCATAAGGGTCCCCACTACATGTGCACCACAACTTGACATAAATTATTATAGCAAATAAATAAAATAGTTTACTTACATATATTCTTTCTCATTCCCATGTGAAATATGATTTCAAACTTATAAAACTTCTTCAATTATACTAATACTTTTTTCTTCAAAAAAAAAAAGAATAAAAAAACCAATCAAGAAAAACAGCTAAAAGATAGGCTACTGACAGCATAGATCCAGCAAAAATTTGTTTCAACATGACAAATCTTTGTGGTTTTGAAAAATCATTTATTTACAAAAGTCCACAGTTTCTCTTGCAGCCTGGCAATATAGAGTACATATGTATTCCAAGCACGATTGAACTTTTCAAAAATGTCTTGACAGATGCGTGTCGAATCCTTCAAAAATACACAAGGATCCTTCAAAAATATACAAGGATCTGACACTGGTGCGGCAACATTAAGAGTGTCAAACAAATAAAATCTTGGAGAAGTACTACATAAAGTAAGAATATTCAACTTCTTGTTTGGAGGGGGAAGCTCGAAATTTGATTTACATTAACAATGTAATATGAAAGAATTTGTTACAATTTTCTGTTGTCTCCAAAAAGGCAAAAGAAAAATGTGACATTCACCTGACTTTATAACTGTTATCACACACCTTACATCAAGACTATATTAACTTAAATATGTAATCACATAAAAAGTAAATGACATTGACAAGAAGAAACCAATTAATCAAATGAATATTGGCATACTCTATGTTGATCCACAAAGGACTAAAACCGCGTGTGGCGTGGCGTGGCTTGAACTGTTGTCAATTCTTTTGGATATCATCTGCAATCTGTTGAACTGAAAGTATCTGCAAATCCGGAAGGTTTTGAGGGTATGCTCGACTGTGAGTGACTGATTGAGAAGTCATCGAACATTCTTGAAGTTCCTTCATCAGCTTGCCACCTTTGAAGGGCTTGGGGAAGGCTCATGTCGAGGTCAATAATGCCATAGCCGTCATCATCTTCACTTGTTGTAGGTTTCCACTGCTCTACAAGGGGACCAAGGACATTAACAGCATGTCCCATATCAGGTCGCTGAAAAGGTTCCCGAGCAGTGCAATGGCCAGCTAACTCGGCAACCTTGGAAATGCTCTCATATGTTTCATCATCAGGATCAAGTGTCGAGTCAATAGCCTTTCGGAGGTTTTCTTTGTTGATAAGGACTCTGCGGAACCATGTAACCAAATGAGACCTCTCATCTGGCATTGTTTCATCTAAAGCTTTTCTACCAGTAATGATCTCCATCAAAACAATGCCAAACGCATAAACGTCTACTTTGGTTGTGACTCGTCCAGTAGCTGTAACAAAGAGGAGATGTAATAGGATAATTCAGATGCTGATCCACACTAAATGGGGACTTATCTTTTATATTAGTAGTACATAGACACAAACAACAGAACATGAGTAACACACCAGTTCATGAGTTCGATAAAAATGACAAAGCAGCATTTACGCGTGGAGATTGCCTCAGTATTAACATTATAACCCAAATGTCTCTCTAATGTAATGAAGATAACAATGCCTATGAATGCTGATGATCAAATAATTTTGAAATTTTCTAAAATCTAAAATTTTCAGCTAGGGGCATGCAAATCAGTTCTCAGTTAAAAAAGATGTAATGATACAAAGAGTAGAAATGCTTACCCGCATATTCAGGTGCAAGATAGCCAAAAGTTCCAGCCAAACGTGTCTCAACAGAATATTTTCCATCAGGGGCATTTCTAACCAAACCAAAATCTGCAACCTTGGCTCTCATGTCGTCTCCGAGAAGGATGTTTGACGGTTTTAAATCTCTGTGAATGAAACTTTGTTGTGCCAAGCTATGTAGGTATTCAACCCCTCTAGCCACATCTAATGCTATCGTTACCCTTTGCTTCCAAGTAAGAGGTTTGTAGCCTAATTCTTGCCATTCAAACAAATGCTGACTCAAAGTTCCTTGTGGCATATACTCATACACCAAAAGTCTCTCATTGCCATTAACACATGAACCAAGTAGAGCAACCAAATGCCTATGTCTGACTTTGGTAAGGACCGCAATTTCTGCTTGGAACTCTTTCATTCCTTTGGTACCCATTGCCCCAGATTCCATCCTCTTCACCGCAATTTTAGTCCCATCGTGTAGTTCACCCTTATAAACAACTCCAAACCCTCCTCTCCCCAAGATATTTTCTTCACTGAAGTTGTTCGTCACTTGTCGAAGGACCTGGATGGAAATGGCAACGTTTCCATTTTCAAAAACTGGTATCTCACTATGATCACCGCTGCTCTGACTCTGTAACTCACTGGTGCCACCAGTATATACATTCGAACCACCCACGACACTAGGGAGACTAGGCTTAACCATTTCATTGCTTTTCTCCGGAGTCTCAACCCTTCCAAATCTCTTATGGCGTCTCTTCATGTAACATTTGTAAGACACAAACAACACTACTAAAACGAAAAGAACAACAGCTATAACAACACCAACAATCATTCCAACTGAAGGCCCTTTCAAACCACCAGATGAACTTCCACCTTGACCACTGGAATTCGATCCAGAACCATCCGAACCACTTCCCCCACCATCACCACCAGTAGTTATATTTGTCCCAAGAAACAAGTTACCATTATGAGTAAACTTCACCCTAGGTGGAAACAATGGTATAGGTCCAGACAAATTATTATTAGAAACATCAAGAACTTGTAAATTAGGCAAAGTTGTCAACCTCTCCGGGATCGCTCCAGTAAGATTATTGTCATTCAAAAACAAGCTCCTCAACGAAGTCAAATTCGCAAAAGCAGGTGAAATAGTACCCGAAAACCCCCTCTTACCAAAGGTAACAACAGCTACATTCTTCCCTGTTGTATCACAACTTATAAAACTCCAACTATTGCAAGCATCATTCCCTTTCCAAGACTCAGCCAAAGACAATGGATATCCAAAACCACCAGCCACATCAAGAAGTGCAGTTACCTGTTGATCACACGGTCCCGGAGTGTCCTTACAGAAACTATTAGTAGTTCCAAGTTTAAACTCAAACCCATCTTTAAACTGAGGCATTGGACCCTGCAACCTATTGTTCTGTAAAGTAATATTCAACAATTTGGGAAGAGACATCACAGACTCAGGAACAATACCAGTAAACTGATTATCCCTTAACTGTAAATCAAATATATTCTCACATTTTGACAAATCAGGAATACTACCAGTAAAAGAATTAGCATGTAACCAAACTTGAGACAATTGTGTCATACTTCCAATCACATCAATACTACCTGATAACCCTTTAACTTGATTATTCAACCAAAGATTCATAATTTCAGAACCACCAAAAGAAGCAGGCAAAGAACCAGTAAGATTATTATAAGACAACCTTAAATTCTGTAAATTAGGAAAAACATCAAAGAAATCAGGAATGACACCAACAATACTAGCATTACTAGCATAAATAGATCCCAAATTTGTACTTTCAGTCAAATACATAGGAATTTGCCAAGGAGAGAGTCTCCCATTTTCACTAATGCTTAAAGTTACTAAATTGGGAACCCCCAAAAGGAAATCTTGAGGAACAGAAGTGAATTGGTTATTATCCAAGAAAAGCTCAGCTAATTTTGACATGTTGGCAAAAGAAGGTAAGGGGCCAGAAAGTTTGTTATTTTGAAGAGAAAGGGTTTTAAGATTGGAAAGTTGAGTAATTTCAGAAGGTAAAGAACCAGAAACAGATTGAGTATCAAGATTAATTGAAGTTACAGTAGCTGAAGACTTGTCACAAATGACATTAGTCCAAGAACAGAAAGGCTTAGAAGTTGACCAACCAGAAGGATTTGGAGAAAGAGCTGCAAGAAGCTTGGACATAACATCAGCATCATCTGAGAAGGTGAAAGAAAGGGAAGTGAAGAAAAGGAGAAGGTGGAGTAGGAGGTAGTGGTGGTGGTGGAAAGCCATTGATGCTGAGGGGGTGGGGTGGAGATGTTAGGGTGGTGGGTGAATAAATAAGGAAGAATGGAGATGTGGGGTGGGGGGGAGAGGTTTCAAGTTTGTTCTTGAATTATGTATTTTGGTTTGCTAGACAAGAATGGAGATGTGGGAGTTATGTTGGAAAAAGGAACATGAAAAG